>LNAC01000341.1:1595125-1677386 GCA_002007465.1 Ailurus styani
TTTTTTTTTTTTTTTTGCATTCTGATGGGCCCAGTTGGTAACAGTTATAAAATAGGGGCCTGTCAAGACTGGGCCAGACCCTGGTGGAATTCTCTACTTGGAGGCAAGGAAAGTGGTGGAAGTGGCTCTTTTCCAGAAGGTTCTGTGGACTGTGGGGGCTGTTGATGGACAGCTGCTGCTGCCCAGTGTGGCAACTGGGCCGTGCTGGGAAAGCTCCCCTTCCCGGGAATCCGGTCTGGGGGAGCAGAGCCAGGGCCTGGGGCCAACCTGAGTTGGATGGGTCTAACTTTCCCCTGTAGCTTCAGATGGCTGGGCTGGAGACAAGTGTCTCTGCACACAAAGTTCCAGGCAAATTCATCCCTACCAAAATGTAAAGAGCTTAATTTAATGCCCTTTGGGAGTAATTTCAATTTAAAAGTGGCATTACAGCCAGTGGCTGAAAGAATGGCTTAGCGGTTAGTCATCTTCCGTTAGGGCAAGTCACTTAATCTCTTTGAGTCTGTTGCTTCATCTTAAAATATGAATAAGGAGTAGCATTCACCTTACAACATTGAGAAGATTAACTTAGATAACACTTGTTGCACCGCAGTTCATGCATACTATCTAGTCCGTGTCCACTGTTTTTAATGATGAAGATTAACAGAACTCATCCTAATAAGAAAAGAAAAGAGAGGAGAGTGCGTCAACCCCATGGCTGTCGGACGGGCCAGGTCCTTGGCCCGGTGTGGAGGTGGCAGCCGGCTGGTGAGCTGGAAAGAGCCCTGATTCTTGGGAGGTCTGGTTCTGGCTCTGCCTCTGATTAGCTGTGTAATCCTGCACATTTCACTCACTCCCCCCACTGGTTAGTTTCCTGATGAGCAAAATAAGGGGCCCTCTGAGGGCCACAGGGGGCAGCAGCTGAGCCCTGGCCGGCTGGTGGGGCGGGTCTGTGGGGGGCACTCTCCTGTCCTCTGCCCCCACCTCTGGGCAGGCCTGTTGTCACCCTGGCCTCTGGAACAGGCCTGCATGGTTTTCCAGGACAGATTAGGGGGCCCAGGAGTGGGGTGGGGTGGGGCTATTAAGAAGACTTCAGGGAAATGTTGAACAGTTCTCAGCTTGAAATGATCCTCTTCTTTAAATCTTGCCAGGGTTCTATTAGAAAAGGACAGAGAGGGAGGGAAAGAGAGGGAGAGAAAGGAGAGAGAGAAAGGGAGAGAAGAGGAGAGAAAGGAAAAAGGAAGGAAAGGGAAAGATAATAAACCTCATAGGCCAGCCCTAAGCCCTGTTGAAGGAGATGACATAAATAGAGTTGCTGTCATTTTGATGAATTAAATCCTCTGTTAATTAGGATGCATCGATTTAAGGGTTGTCCAAGCAGATAGTCCTTTTCCCCTTCCCAGCAAGTTATAGCAGAGGGAGGAAGTGCGAGAGGGAAGACTTTCTCCGTCGCTTGCCTGATTGCTGGTTTCTCTAGCAGGCTTCATTAATTATCCCAGAACATAGTCCCTCCACTTTTTTCCAGGTGCTGTTCTCTTTTTGGCTGGATCTTGATTGTAGGCTACACAGGAGCTTTTTGGAGAAAAGACTGCCTTTGAAGCCTGCACCCCACTACTCCTGGAAGACCACTCCACAGGGTGCTCTGTTGACTCGGAAGGGGTCAGGAAAGGGTGAGTGGTCGCATGGAAGGACATATATGTTGATCTCTGGGCCTGAGAGACCGTGTCAGTGATGGCTGAGAGTCAGCCTGGCAGCTCATGTCCAGCTCTGAGTTGACCCCATGTCAAATGGACTCTTCCCATTGCCTGTGAGTTCATTCAAACCTCGAGAGGAGACCAGAGAGAGGGTCCCTGTCTTGCTCTGTGGACAGCCCTCTCTCTGGAGCCACCACTGGGCTGGCCGATCGGAAGCCATCCTTGTAAATCATCAGCTATACCTCAGGGCAACTGCCTTTGGTACCAGGAGTCAGAGGTTCCAGGGGCCTGTTCTGGATTCCATTTCCAAAAATGAAGATCTGTTGTTCCCAGGGACCTGGAAAGTCTGAGTGTGGATTGAGTATTCCCTGAGTACTAATGGTTCAGCATTTTACAATACTGGATTAATAAATGAAAATACCTTGGAGGAGCAAGGCATAAAATAGGCCAAGTGATTCATCTTCACTTGACCCCTTAGCTCCCAAGGGGGCCATTACTCAGGCAAAGGAAGTGAGTTCCTTAGGGCCTGGGGGACACTGGGGAGGTGGGCTTCCCCCTGGGCTTCCTTGTGACTCAACTTTCAGAGTTGTTTTATAAAAAGAAGAGAGTCTGTAAGAGAAGTCTCTCAGATTTGGTCTTTCATATCAAAACTCTAAAAATCCTGGTGTGACCAAGTGAGGGGAACTCTATGTACACCCTCCCTTGATTCCCCACAACCCCATATACAAATACGTGCATGCATCCCCACACTCATGCTGCAAATGTCTTTTTGGACTTGCCTTAGAAGTTGAGTGAGGAAAGAGTTTCCTTGGTTTAAAAAAAAACAAAGGTGTTTCTTTCCTTCGTTTGAGGAAGAAGAATAAACTCATAAAGACGGAAGTGTGCCTTGAGTGTGTTCAGAATTGCAGGCCCACCAACTCTTACCCAGCTGAGAGGATTTGCTGCATTTCTGCTCTGGCTCTCAGATTACACGTTTTCCTGGCTGCCAAGGAAGACTCCGTGCCCGGATCATCTGGGCACAGGCCAGAATCTCTCTGTTCCCTCTCCTGTCCTCTGTAAAGGAGGTCTAGTGTGACCCCAGCGCTGAGCTTCCCACTCCTGGGGAACCTGCCTTCTCCCTTCTCCCCTTTGTTTCTAGGCCAAGGGGGATCTGCAGGGTAGAGGTAAATTTGTCGCAGCAGATTGGCTGAGCCAGAAGGAGTGAGGTGGAGAGAGGGAGGAGAGGGAGCAGGACAAGAGCTGGGAAAAGAGAAAATAACCAGAAATAAAGATGGAGCAAATGCAAGAGAGGCTAGCAAGGGACAGTGGCCAGCAGAGAGAAGAGGAACAGAGGAGGGATATCCGAAAAGGAAGTGAGCGTGCAGGTGGGAGGTCGAGAGAAGAAGGCCAGGAGAGAGGTGTGGAGAGGCAAGAGAAGGGCCTGAGTGGGGGAGAGGACCGAGACTGGAAATCAGGAGAAGGAAGAGAAGGGATGGAGCAGGTGCCAGGAACAAAAAGGGAGAAGGGGTTGGTTGGGAGGGGCGAGGCAAGAGGGGATGGCCAGGAACGGAGAGCAGCCCCTGGGTAGAGGGGAGCAGGGGGAGCGGGAAAGTGCTGTGCTGTGTGGATTATTGTGTGTTTGTCATCTGGAATGGTATAAGCTGTAGGTACAGCCTCTCCTGCCCATGATTTATGGTCCCTGTCAGGCAGGGAGCGCGCTTTGTCTGCTGTAGCGTGGAGGATGAATGCATTGCTGTCATCGCAGCCTGGCCAGCCTTTCTCTCTCTCTGCTCCGAACGCTCGCTCCCCATTTCACGCCAGTGAACATAAACAATCTTTTGTAAACCTGACAGTCACACTTGCTTCTTTGGAAACATAAAGCAGAAATGTATGACTCGGCTTTCATTACCCAATTTCCTACGCTATATAAAAACACTCAGGAAAGACATGTAAGTGGTCAGGAAACCTGGGAAATTGGAAGTGTCCTGGAGGGGGAAAAAAAAAAGGTGGAGGGGGGAGGAGGGGAGTTCGGGGGTGGGAAGCTGGTGAGGAGAGGAGATGATGTGTCTAACCCCACCACATCCTTCCCAGAAAATGCTGTCTGATAAACTGGGCCATCCAGACACATAATTATATTACGTTTCTGAATAATAGACATTTCCTGCCTGAAATGTTGCTCCCCCCCCCTCTTTTAACCCAGAGTGCAGTAATGAAACAGTCTTGAGATCAAAGCTGGCTGATAACGTTGCTTTGTTTTTTGCTCTTTTCTGCTTTGCATTTTTCTTCTCTACTAGCCATTTGGCTAACTCCACCGAGGCAAAAGTGTAACTTATTTTTAAGAGCTATTAGGGTGAGGATTGCGTGATCTCTCAGCTGGAGTGTCTTGCTGCGATGGTGAGATCTATGGCAGAGAGTCTGCATCCATCCCTGAGCCTGGGATGGCCTCAGCAGGGCCAGAACAGGTGAAGAGGCCACCTGTTAGGACCCAGGGCTGGGGGGGGTGCGCGGGGGGGGGCCCTCTAAGACTCGCTAGGGCCTGGCCTAGAAGCCACTGGACACCTGCCCAGGCTTTTCTTCTGAGACATTTGACTTCTCTTCCTGCCTTCAGTGATATTCAGATGCCCCAGCAGAGGGCAGAGGGCTTAGAGGTGCTCTGGTTTCTTCCATTGTGCTGGGGTTCTGTCCTCGAAGGCCTGGCAAGTGGAGTTGCTTGGTAGGGTTGCTTCAACAACACTTCAGGCCAGTGAGGTTCCTGACTGTGGATCTGGGAAGTGAGAGCTCTTTGTTCATAATTTTTGGAATTCCTTCTTTCCTTCAGATCAAAAATCTTTGAGGAGCATCTGCCAGTTGCTTTAGTTTCTTTGGCTGTCTGCTTTTGACCATAGGAGGGCCTTGGGGCATCCACTGAAGAGTAGAACACAGTTTCGAGGACTGGAATATTATAATTCAAAAGAATTTTGAATACGTACTAGGCGCTCAGCGCTCTATTAGGGTCTATAAAGTGCATGCCCTCGAAATGACTTTTGTTTAATTGGAAAGGATTTGATATATAGAGGTAGAGAGCTTGACCAGAAAGATCTATTTCGGACATGCATGCCTCCTTTTCTTCCCTCTCTCCCACCCCATCCATGCCCAAGTTTATTCATGATTCTTGGAAGATTGTGCTCTCGTTGACCTCCTCCATAAAAACCTCCTGCCCTCTACAACCCCTGGTGAGTGCTCTATCCTCCCTGAATGTCCAGAACTTATTGTCTGTTTCTCATCTGTGGTAATTAATCATATGCTGTCTTGTGCCATTTTTACATTGTTTTCATGTCTTCATGCATTCTTTCCCTGGGGGTCGAGATTTTCATCGTGTCTCATTGCTTTTAGTATCTCCCTAGCGCTCAGTGTGGGGATTTGCTGTAAAACACACCCAAGACTTCTGGAAAGCACAGGTCCCAAGACTTTTTCAGATTCCCCAGTTGGTCCCAGTATAGAAGGGCAGGTTTGTGTGGATTTCTGACTTTTCCCCTAACGACATGTTCGTAAGGAGTTATGTTTAATTTAAAAATACTGACATTACAATTTAAACATCTTTTAAGCTCATTCAATGGCCATTTATTTTTTGCAATGCAACAGAGTTTGCATTGTTTCAAAAGAATTACAGTGTGCACAGTGAGTGTGGGGCATGAGAGCATGTAGAGATTTAGGTGATGGGGGATGGCTAGTCTCCCTCACCGGCTGAATTGTTCCCTTCAGCTACTAACCTTTCACCATCCATGATTCTCATTTGTACAATAAAATTTTATTTTTTTTCTGGGTTTGGGACTGTGGGTTAGCTCACATATAGAGCCAACCACTAAGGAAAATTCTACCAAGCGTCTCTGCAGCTGGTGCCCCAAATCTGTTGATTATTTGGAAATTAATTGTACCCTTAATGTCCTATGAACCCTTGTTTACTTCTCTCTCCCACCCAGGGGTCCCCAGTCTTTCTTTCTTTTTTTTCATGGTACACGGTTTATTTGGTGTTTGAGTTGGTAGCATAGTGTAGCACAATGGCTTTGGCTTCAGACCTGGTTTTGCTATTTTACTAGTTACGTTGTCTCAGGCAGATGACTTCTTTGAAGCTCAGTTTTCTCATCTGTACAATGGGCAGCGTAATATCTCACCCAGTGAAGAGGAGACCGACCATGACTATTGCATAGTAGGTACTTAATGTTCATTTCTGTCCATCATCCACTACAGATAGAGCCCCCATTTCATGGCATTTAAAATACAAGGCTTCCAAAAACCTCAATGCTGGCAAAACTTCGGTAGGAAATCAACAGGCAGCTTGCTGAGCACTCCTACCCCTGATATATATGGACTCTGATACAAGCTCGGATTGCTTTGGTGCTCTGGAGGAGCCCTTCCTCTGTTATTGTTAGGCGTGAGCATTGGGCAAACAAAGTAAGCACAATGAGATGAATTTAATACCTGCCAGGCAGCGGAACAAATGTCGTTGATCTTGCTGATACTATATAAAAAGCACAGAAGTGGATCTAGTTTGGTCCTATGGTGATTTATAATCCTTTTTGCCATACTTGGTAATTTTCACTAGGACAGACATTCTTTTGCCTGCTGGGGGGAAAGGCACCAAGTTATACAAGCTGCTCATACCACATCGTTAGGAAACAGCCTTAAAATTGGGGTCTCTCACATGCCCAGAATCAGGGGAGTATAAAGCAAAGAGGGAGGAGTTGGGAATACAGTTGGACTTCATATTAAGAGCATCCAATATATGGAAAGCATAGATCTCTTCTCACTTCCAACACCCCCGCCACCACACACAGATAAAATGAAGAGAAATTATTCATAAGGCAGAAGAAGAATTTCCTCCCTCTTAATGATTCTTAGAAGTAGCCAGCTTCCTGAGCGGGTGTACAGAATAATTTACACCCAGTTGAACAGGTATCATCATTTTACAGGAGAATTGGGGAAGACAGAAAGATGACATTGGAATGCACTGTTTTAAGGCTATATGATGACAGATCTCATTCCCAGCTACCAAAGTAGAGGACATTTACTTTGAAGAGCTTTGAGATGGTGAGTCATTGACTAGCTAGGTCTTCTTTAAGATCTTGTCTGGGGCCATGGAAAAGAGATTTTTGTGGCTATCTCAGGCACACCTTTGTTTTCCAAATTCTAAAGCTGACCAGCCATTGCCAAGTTTCAAGACTTAGGATAGGAAGGTCTGGCTCCACCAGCCTCAGAGAGCCTAGCTTCCTTCTCTCATTATTAGACGGTAGCTAAAGCTGCTGGTTGGTGTGAACAAACCCACCACAACTCTTGCTCTGCAGTTTTAATCTTGTTTGGATCCCTGAAATGAATCCCATCTTCTCCACTGGTTTTCTACTACTGTGCAAGATGGCACCCCAAAACTCAGTGGTTATTATCTCACAGTTTCTGGAGTTTGGACATGGCTTAAATGAGTGGTTCTGGCTCAGGACCTTTCCTGAAGTCACAGTCAAGACATTGGCTGAGGCTACAGTCATCTGAAGGCTTGACTGGGGCTGGAGGACCCTTTTCCAAGTTAGCTCAGTTCCTTACACAGCCTCAGTTCTTCTCTTGCTGTTGGCAGGAGGCCTTAGTTCTTTGCCAGATGAACTCCCTCCACAAGTCTGCTGGAATTTCCTTACCACAGGGCAGCTGGCTTCCCCAAGAGCAAATGAACCAAGACAGCAAGAAGGAAGCTACCACGCCTTCTACAGCTTAGTCCTGGGAGTCACATGCCATCACTTTTGCCACATTCTCTTTGTTTAAAGTGAGTTGCTATGTCCAGGTCATTCTCAAGGGGAGGGAAATTGAGGTTGACTTCCTTAATCTTGTATCTTCCTTGTATCTTCCTCTTTCTATCATCCTTAGACACTTATTCAAAAACCATAGCATTGGACCTTTATCTCCATTCCTGGACATTTCCATTTTCATACTATAAACTTACCAAAATGGGATGTTGAAATTGAATGAGAATATAAAATACAAATAAATGCTTTCATAGATATTTATTAAGTATGCAAAACCAAACAGAACAAAAGAATTGTCTTAAATACTTTCTTTTCATGATTCTTTTTCATGGCTTACACTGGGTAGGGCCCCTCCCCTATCTTACAGGTTTTCTTTATAGACTTTCTTTATTGCCCCAGGGATCTTCAATTTTTGTTCAAATTTATGGTCTTTATTTGGGAAATATTTGAGAAATTTGCCTTGCCATCTCCATAAGGTTGCTCAATGGAAGTTTTTGAATATTAAATCATGAGGAAGGTGCAGTTTCCCTAACAGAACCTCCTCCTTCTTTTCTTCAGGGATCTCCTGCTCCAAATGTAGTGCCAATTAAGGCAGCTAAGACACTGCCAAACTTGACTTTGGCCAACAGACCTGTGTTTTATTGAGTATCAACACAGGGATTGGTCATTTACTGGATGGCTGCAACTGTTTTGGTCATTATTATACTCCACACTAAAACTGGAGACTTTCAACAGACCACTGAACCAAGGATGGCATTCAAGTACATGAGGCTGGCCCTATATAGAGCTTTCCCAAGTCCTCAGTTAGGTTCGTTCATTCCATCATCCATTTATTCAACACATGTTTATTAATCCCCCACTTTATGTCAGGCACCATGCCAAAGCAAGATGGCAAATAGTTTCCAAATAGGTGGGAGAAAGTATTGAGAGGTTGAAGCTGGGGCTGGATATTTCTCCTGACAAAGAGCTGGCCACTGGACTGATGTTCAGGAAACTCTAGAGGACAGTGACTAATTAAAGAGAGGGACCCAGGACACTTTTTAAGACCTTGGCACAGAAACCCAACTATAGGAACTGGGTTCAGGGTGGGGCTAGCTGCCAGAGATAAGGGAGACATCCAATTATCAGACCTGCAGTCAAATTAACAGCAAGAAAGACTCCAAGCTAAGTCCCTGATCTTGGCAAGCATCAAGCTTCCCAAGTGTGGGGAGAGGACAGATGCAGAGACCCAGAGCCCAGCTGGGCCCAAAGCATCCCAGTTGTTTTCATGTGGTGGGGATTTACCAAGAAGCTCTGCAAAGGAGAGAGAATGAGGAAGGATGTGTGATGAGCTAGAACCTGCTGGGTCAAGAAAGGCTCCCGGGCGTATCCCCAACACCTTCCCACAAGGCCATGCTGCTCAGCCACCTACAGAAGAAATGAAATCCCCCTGCTTCCTGATGCAAAGGCAGAGGGAGAGGCCTCAGGGGGAGGCTTAGAAGGGGGTGCCCTGTCTTGGCAGATCAGGCAGGCACAAAGTCCCCCTGAGGCTACAGGAACTTTCCACCCTCCTCTCAGGCAGAGGCAAGCTCCTTCTCCTCAGGGGGTTCATTTCAATGTTAATGAGACGAAGAAGGTGGGCAAAGTTGTTTTCTTCTAAAAATTCCATTTCACCCTTCCTTGCTCTCTGAGTGTACCTCTCTGATTTAGATTCACTGTGTTTAATTAAAGCTGTGTTTGTTTTTTCCTCCTTCTTTGCTCTTTCCACTTCTTGCCAAATCCTCTCCCCCACCCCTACTTGAGCAGGCTGTGTTCCTCAGGCTGTCCCCCAAAAGCCTCAGCCCCTCTGGGTCTTGGAGGAAATCTGTGGAGACCAGCAGACTGGGAGCTTTTCTTTCTCTTCATTGCCATCTAGGATGAAAGGAACTCTTTGCATCAGGAAGCCATGGTAAACCCTAGATGGTGCTTCAGATGTGCATGCTCCTCACTTCAGGTAAACCTGGGAACCCAGGTAGGAAAAACTTGGATTGCCTGAAGACTAATCAATGAAGGGAGGAGAGTTTCCCGATGGATGAGAGAAGACTGGGACAGAAACTAGGGGGAGACGGTTCTCTTCTTTAGGGACGTCTCTTCCCATCAGACAAGGATTCAGAACAGGTTTCCTTCAGACAGTTAGATCCTCTACTGCATTTAAAATAGGATGTCATCAACAAAATGAAGACTATAAAATTTGTAAGAGTAGAGACCTGGGTTAGCTACCGTTTTATGTGCCAAGTCCTGTGGAAGCCCTTGTGTACATCCAGTGACATTTTTACTGAAGCTTTATATTATCTTACCTACTTTACATTTGAAGACATTACAACTCAGAGAAATTAAGAGTCTCGTTGAAGTTATGCTTATGAACAGTAGAACTGAAAGCTGAATCTGGATTTGTCCAACCCCTGAATCACACATTTTCCCCACTCCATCCAGAAAGGACCTCAAAGATCACCTAGTTAGTCCTGAGCAACTCAGACTGTACTGATATTTCAGAGCCCACAACAGCCACGTAGTGGGGACAGAAGAGGAGTGCTGGCTGGGAGGCCTTTCACACTGGGAGACTCCAAATCTGGAGGAAGGTGTGGAAGGTGTACTAGCAAGTTCTAGCCACAACTGGTAATTGGAGCCCTTGGTTTGACTCCCTAATATGGTCAGATATCTGCTTGGTGGAGTGCCTGGGCCTGGATTCGGTGCTTAGGCCTCTGGTCTTTCCATCACTCTCTGTTGCCCCTGACCTATGGCTGGGTATACTCAGGCACCATGGCATTCAATAATTTTTATACATGGAATGCTCAGATTGGAAGGCAGCTATGCTCACCACTATACCACCAACGCGAATGCTCAGATTGGAAAGGACTAATATTCCTTGTCCAATGCCATCAATCATTGTTTATCCTCAAGCCCGGGGCTGCCCAACAGAAGTAGAATGTGAGCTACATGTGTGATTTAAAATGTTTTAGTAGCCACGTTACAGAAAGTAGAAACAAAGAGGGCAAATTAATTTCAATAGTATATTTTATTTAACTCAATATATCTAAAATATAAGCAATATAAAAAAGCATTATAAAGAGTAATGAGATACTTTACACTCTATTTTTTTTAAGATTTTATCTGAGAGGCAGAGAGAGAGAGAGAGAGAAAGAGAGAGAGCGCAGGAGAGCAAGAGCAGGGGAGGGAGAAGCAGACTCCCTGCTGAGTTAGGAGCCGGGACATGGGGCTCGATCCCAAGATGGCAGGATCATGATCTGAGCCCACGGCAGATGCTTAATTGACTGAGTCACCCAGGTGCCCCCACTCTTTTTTGTGTGTGTAAGTGTGCTTAGTGTTCAGAATCCGCTGTGTACTCGTCACTGAGCCCAGGTCCCAGTTCTGAGCAGCCTACTGCAAGTCCTCTACAGTCACATGGGGTCAGTGGCTGCTGTTTCTGAGAGCACGGCTCTGGTTCATGAGCTCTTCTGAAAGCAGGGGAGTTGATCCAGTTACAGGCTTTTCTCCCTGGAGCAGAGCTTTCTGGTTTCTTGATTCTGAAGGGGAGATTTGGGGAAGCAGACAGGTGTGTCCACTTTGTCTCCTCATGTATTCCAGCAAAGATGAGCTGCCAGCAGAGAGGATTTGGGTCCATGTCAACATGTGGCCCTAGGTACAGAGAGCAATTCGGAGGGGGTTACAGACTATGGCTCATGAAAACGCATCCTGTTTCTGTTGTGCATTTCTGTTGAGACAAAGATTGACTGAGTGTTTTTAATCCGTGGAGGCAAGCTCTGGAAAGCCCTCTGGAAACTGTGAAGCAGGAGAGGTTTGACTTCATTGTCCCTGTTACCGCCTCAGCTTGCTTCTGTCCTTCAGCCCCCAGGGTCCATACCTCAGTCCAGTGGAAGGCTCAATTCCACTGTGCTCTCCTACCCAAGGGCTTCGAGGTGTCTTCTTTATGACCATTATGCTGGGTAGAAATACAGAATGCAGGCCATGGCCCCCTCTGGTATCACATCCAGTCTTATGTTGAGTTCTGCGTGGTTTGAGACTTTTGAGGAAACAGACTTTTGCTTGGTGTACAAAGACTGGGGTAAGTTGTGTAGATTAACTGTAGACAGGGAGGGGAGAGATTGAAAAGATGTCATGGCAATGAGATGACAATCGGCAGCTGAGTCTCCTGCCCTTTGTTTCTCTTTCTTTGGGCACTGGCACCTTATCATGACCACCTTTAGGGGAAGTATTCCTGGGACAGATTCTGAGACCAGCTCCCACCCCTGGCCAAGGATGAAAGAGAAGACCTGGGGCCAGTAATCCTTAGATTCAGTGGTTGCTTTTGTTTGAACTTGTACCCAATTTTGATAACTCTGCTTGTTTTCTTTTGGTACTCCCATTTCCTAAGATTCTGGATCCCTCCCTCATACTCTTGGTGCTTTGAGAGATTCCTATCTCATCCCTTTGACTTATGGTACCTTAAACTTCTGTCAAACTCTGCTTCAGATGGGAAGCTGAATTCTGGGCTTGCCTGGTCATTGATAAGATAAGAGGATTCCTCTGAATCAAAAGAAACAGCAAGGGTGTTTTACAAGTGCTGGTGCATTGTAGAGAGCTATATGGTATGGGTTTTATGCCTGAGGAGTGAGGGGGGAAGAGGTAATTCCCTCTGTTATATTGTTAAGCCATCTTGCAGAAGATGGCGACAGAAAAAAATAGATTCCCTACTTTAGCTTTTGTGTCTACTGGTTCCTTCCAGTGTTGTGGTGGCCCAGGGGGAATGTACTTCCCCAGGCCCCTGACAGCACGGTAGTCAGCTCAGAAATGAAGCCAGTGTGCTTATCAGAATGATGTAAATTAGGACCTGGTGGTACCCAACATTATGACTTCATCACCTCATCATGGGATCAGCTTTAGGAGGTGACTTGCAACAACTGTCTACTTTGGCCTGGACTCTGCCACCTTCCTTCTTACCTCATGACCTACTCTGCCTCCCACCACACCCTCCACACACACTTTGCTTTGGCCACACTGGCCTCCTCACTCTTCCTCAACTCACCAAGCCTTTGCTTTTACTGCTCCCTTTCTCTGGAGGGCTCATCACCTGCCACATTCATGAGGCTCACTTCCTTACTTCCTTCAAGTCTTTCTTCAAATGTCCCCTTCCTGGTGAGACTCTCCCAACCACTCTCCCTGCTCTGTTCCAGGTCTACCATTCCCATCCTGTTAGCTTGTCTTTATCGTCTTTGTGGCATTATCATTATGTGACATCAACATATAGTTTTATTTGCTTATCGCCTGTCCTTTCCACTGGAATGTAAGTTTAAATAAGGGTAGGGAGTTTGTTTTATTCATTACTCCATAGAGCATGGGACAGCCCTTGGTACCTGGGAAATGAAAAATGAATGTTGAATGAGAAGCCAGATGAATGAAGCATCTGGTCCCCATTCCACCTGTCCATGACATTCTAGACAGAGTCTGGCTTCTCCTCAAATATTGTTACAAACAGTAAGCTCAACAACACCTAATGTTTTTTTCAACAACACCTATTGTTGGATAGCTCCAACTGTTCTCAATATCTGTGTGTGGAAGGGTGGCCTGGTGGACAGAGCACCAGAATCTCTCTAATGAGATAAGCCTGGGACACAGAACAAGCCTGGGAAGAAGCAGCAGGCTGTGAAGCCCTGAGTCTGGTCAGGTCCTGCCTTCACTTCCCATGGAATGTTGGAGAATTTATTTCACCTCTCTGACCTCAGCCTTCTCTTCTGAATAACAGAATGGGATAGACATGCTAGAAAGAGGGTCCTTGACCAGAATGGAAGCCTGCAGACTTGCAGGAATCTGACTGAATTAAAATAGTAATGTTGTTTAGCCTAAACAGTGGATCTTAAGAATGTCTCACCGTGTGTGTGTGTGTGTGTGTGTGTGTGTGTGTGTGTGTGTTTAGCATGTAGGTAGATAGACAAGCCATCTCAAACAAGCCTGAAAGATCCACTTGGCCTGGGGCTGCATCACCTGTTTCTTCCCTATTACTCCACACAGTCTGTGCAGAGACCTGGACCAGCTCAAAAGGTTGATAACTGACTTAATATAAGCCCAAGAATAACTGCGCATTTATGTAAAGCCTTTCTCAAAGGAGCTCTCAGCATTCTGCAGATAATGGACTTATTTATCCTTAGAGCACCTCTGTGAGGCAGTTACAGGACAGGGGTGACCAGACTCGTGTAATCAATAATGTCAGGAACAGCATGAAGCAAAACCAGCCTAAGTCTGAGGCCCTGGAGGAGATGGGCTGGGCCCAAGGTCACCCAGGGAGTTAGGAATAGGACAAGCATCCATGCTCCAATGAGGTGACTCATTCTTTCTGGTACCTCAGCTCCCAAGGCCTGACTGCCTGCCCCCTGTGCTGGCTCCTGTTTAGACATGTATATCCCCAGGCATGTTCTATGGGCTACCAGATGTGTTCTTATTAACCCATGGATGAGTAAGTTCCCAAAATTTGGGTTTCACAGAGTTAAACAAGTTTCTGCACTGGAGGACTTTGTAGACACATCAACAATTTATTTTGTTCATTGTTCGTCTCCAAGAGGGGGGACCAGTATGCAGAGTTAGCCAGATTTACTTGTCCATGGAAACTTTTTTCACTGGATTGGTGAGAGCCTGATTTCTTAATATCTGGGACCAGGACGTCCCTCATGAAAGGAGATATCTGAATCTAGGGAAGATGTTGGCAAACCAGGTGGGGATGTGGGGGACTTGGTAAGTATGACTGTTTTTGGATGCGGAGACATCAAGAGGGAAAGCTATTCTGTATGGGACAAAGGGAAAAATGAAGTGTTTTTGTTCTTGGGGGCGAAGAGGGAAGAGAAGAGGAGAAGGAAAAGAATGGGTAATATAGAGAAGCCAGGGGCCGGATGGAGTCAAGATTCAGAGCAACTCCAGGGTGGTGGGAGAGCCAAGGAATTTCATAAGGATGCTTACTGCCTCATTTGGGGCAGTGGGAGCTACAATGTAAACCTCTCTCCATTATCTTCCCCTCCCATTTATAGGGAAGTCTACTAGGATCAGGTACACTTTGTAGGGTGTTGTGTGTGTTTGTGTGTGAAGGGATTGTGATAGAGCTTCATTCCACCCCTGAACTTTTGTGGACAGGGAACAGACAGCATTAACAGACAAAGAAGCCTCGAGGCCACGAAGACCATGAGAGGTAAGCCTCCACATAACACTTTGAGAGGGTTGGGTCCTTGGGGCTTGAGCTAACTCCCTAGGACCTCAATTGTTGCAATGGATGTGGCATAGATGAGCTGACTCCTACTGGTGTCCTCTGCTGTGTCATCCTAGGGTCCTGATTACCATCTCCATTTGTACCACAGTAGCTCAGGCATCTGGAGGCCCAGAGAACACGTGTCTTCAGACAGTGATCCGATTTCCCCTTTAACGGTCTGTTCTCCAGATTGAACATACTTAATTCCTTCCACATGTCTCATATGACTAGTTACCAGACTTGTCACCATCCTGGTCACCCTTGTCTGAACACCCTCCAGGGTTTCAACGTGGCACGTGGGGTTTCACACAACACAACAAGTGTGGCCTGCCCATGGCCAAATACGGTAGGGGCTCTCCTTTCTGTGATCTGGACCTTCTGCTTCTACTAAGGAAGCCCAAATTTGATCCAGCATTGTGTTTCCTTAGCAGGCACATTGTGTTCTTGGCTCCATTAAACTTGCGGTCCACTCAAACCCTTGTCAGGTAGTAAAGGAGTTTTCCCCGTGTCGGTCCCAGCTGTTCTGATTGGAGGGTATTACCACGACTTGGGTGAGAGCCACTGCGTCTTGTGTCGCGTTATATAGTGACTGTGGTTTCTATCGTGTTGTGTTGGGGAGGGATGTCTTCCAATCCATGTCCATGTGCACAGGCACTGAAAGCTACCATGTGCCGCTTTAAGGAGTGCCTGGGTGTAACGAAGCAATAATTAACAGCGTCAGTCACCAGCAACGTTTCCCTTTCCTCCCTGCACGACGCAGCTTGTTTGTCAGAGCGTGCTGATGCTCTAGTGATAGGTGCTATGTAAACACATAGGTAGACAGAGGGAGAGCCTGGCAGACGGTGATCAGAGAGTGGCACAGAGACCCCCACAGCAAACATCCTTAACAGTCGTGACAGCCACCGTGTATAAACAGAATTCACCTTAAACAGCTTTGGAGTGGTTGTGGGCTAGGAAGTAGGGATGGTGAGGGTGTCAAGGTCTTCAATTATATTAGCTGAGTTTCTGTCTCCTGTCAGAGTTGCGTTAAAAATCTGATGGAAGTGGTTCTGGACGGGTTGGGGGACCCCAGTGAGCCATGCATCTTTAGCCTGTGGCCTTGCAGGATGATGGGCTCATGTGGGGAGGGGAGAGAGAAGGAGCTTCCTCCTCCCCTGCTCGCTGGCTGTGTGATCTTGAGCAGGCCAAACTTTCTGAGTCCCAGCTCCTTCCTCTCTAGGAGAGATTTTCCAGAGGCGACGTAGGGGATATTGGGAAGGGAGAACCAGTTCCCTGATGTCCTACAAAAGCTATAACTTAGTAACCTGGCATCATAATTTCCCCTCTTAGTCAGGGTCCTGTTTGGAGTGAGAGTAGCCCAGTCACTCACACAGGCAGCATTCTGTGAGCCTTTTTTTGGGGGGGGGGTGTCAGGCCTCGATGTGGGGCCATGGGCTTTCACAGCAGACAATGATCCCACCTTCCCAAGCCATCAAAGGAGACCAGATCTGTTGTTCATCAATAACCACAACGCAAGGTAGAAGTGGGAAGCATTTTAAGAGGTTAAGATAGTGTGAGAAGGAAGAGTGTACTCTGAGGGGGAAAGGGGGCAGGGAGGAAGGGAGGCCAAGAAGGGTTGGCATTTATACTGATTCTGAAGGAGGAGTAGGAAAATGGGCAGAGGGTGTCAAGGGGAACTCCATTTTTGAAGAAGTGAACAAGTGTGACTCCCATTTGAAAGTAGGGGGACCTGATCTGATTCAGCCTTTATTTCAATTGTGATCACAAGATAACAGTGCAAAGCATTCCACATGCTAGGTATTGTGTGGCTTTGTTCTGCAAGACAGTGGTGAGGATCTGCAGTTCTGTTCAGTCGTGTCCCAGGGTGTGGGTAGGGAAGTCGTGAGAGACAAGTTGAAAGTCATTTCCAGGAGGTTAGCCTTAGTTCTGCAGGTGAGAGGAGCCCTCAGGATTTTGGAGCAGGACATTGACATGATCCAAGCAGTAGCTTTAGGGGAGTGAGTCAGGCCACCATGTCTGATACAAATGGAGAGTCCCCTTGAGGCTCTTTCTCTGCTTTCTAAGGGACCTGGAATCATATTTTAGTCTGAAATCATGGATTCAAAGGTACAGGGCATGGGAGACAAGGCTGAAAGGAACCCACGTAAAGCTCCTTAAATCTAGAGGAACGAATGACTAAGTGATTGGTTAGTCACTTAATTTGGTCATTCATTCTGCAGATATTTAGGAAAGATACAAAAGTGTCAGGCACAGGGCTAGGTGCTGGGAAAGGAACAATGAACAAGGTCAGTCCTTGTCCTACTCAGCCTCCAAGAATCAGCTGAAAGGGGCCCTCTTCAAGAAGACTTTCCTCAAATATCCTCTGATGGTAGCTTCTCTCCTGTCTCAAGTTAACTCCTAAGTTGCTTCCCACATTCTCAAGTAGCTCGCTCTCTCTGCAGGTGGAGTCAGCAGTCTATTTGATTCCACGTGGGAGGCTATTTTGGAGCTCTGCATGGAGTATGATGTAAGGCAGTCAGAGAAGACTTCCTGGAGGAAGTGAAATCTGAGCAGGACCTCCGAAGATGGTCCTGGAGAGAAGTGGAGTAAGTGGGGAGGGAGGACAAGAAGCAGTGAGAGTTGTCACAGCAGAACATGTGAGGCAGGAAGCTGGGAGAGATATGGTTGGATATGTGTAGGTGGTGATCACATCACAGAAGGACCATGTGCTGTGCTGAGGAGTTTAGACTTTATCTGATCAATGACCAAGAGCCACTGATGTGTCTTAGTCAGAGGCAGAGGAATGACATGGTCAAATTAGAACTTTCCATGGATGATAATAGTGAACACTGGTATTGTTCTGGGGACTGTTTTAAGGGCTTTGCAAATAATCATCACGACAACCTTGTAAGGCAGGTTTTCTTATCAGCCCCGTTTTACAGATGGGGAAACTGAGGCATAGAGTGTCAGTGGCTTGCACAGGGCCACACAGATAATAAGAAGGCAGAGATAGGATTTAAAGCTGGGCTCAGTGGGTTAAGCCTCTGCCTTAGGCTCGAGTCATGATCTCAGGGTCCTGGGATCGAGCCCCGCATCGGGCTCTCTGCTCAGCGGAGAGCCTGCTTCCACCTCTTTCTCTGCCTGCCTCTCTGCCTACTTGTGATCTCTCCCTCTGTCAAATAAATAAATAAAATCTTAAAAAAAAAAAATAAAGCGGGGCGTTCTGGCTCCAGAGTCCATGCCCTTCCTCCAGTGCATTCTGGACTCCATGGAGAAGTTCTAGGCAGCAGAACTAGAAGTGGGAGACCCAGCTGGACGTGTTCAGGAGTCCTGGTGAGGGATACTGATGTCTTTAACTAGCAGCAGGAGAACGGGGTATAATCCAGAAATGTTAGGGGGAAACCCGTTGGTTGTTCGTGACTGCCAAGAGAGTCAGTGTTAAGCTAGCTGGGGGGCTGGTAAATATTTTAGACTGTGATGGGGGAGGGGAAGGCTGGGAGGAAGGGATCCAGGACGGTCTGAGGAAAACACAAAGCAGGGGACACAGTGAGGCTGCACAGCTCCTTCCTGAGCCAGCGGCCCCTGCCTGGGTGTCCTCTAAGCAGGTGTCCATGCGGCGGGCGATGGGAGTAATTCAGAACCAATGTGCGGTGCTCGACCCCCTCAGACCTGAGCTGCTGGTAATAAAAGAACATTTGCAAGGACAGCGTTAACAAGCAGTGGCTTTCCAGCTCCCCCTTCCCACCCCAGGCCTGGTGGTAATGAAAACACGTTCACATAAACACAGAGGTCATGGTCACACCACCCACCCTCATGGTAAAGCGTTTCCGAATACTAATAGTTTTCATTTAATGCAAGATCCAGGGTGTATGGGAGAGCTTAAGGTGACCCGAAATACCACTCTAAATTGCACAACTTTATAAATAAAAAATCATTCTGCAGGCAAAATTACTCCAGTGTTCTTCAACCTATGCTGGAGATGGGGAAGCACAACATTTGAAATTGTATCCGAACGCAAACCCGATGATACCAATTAGCCATTGGTCAAATGTCAAATCCTCAAGAACAAACTTGATAAGGGGCCACTCCCTCAGCCACTAGCCCCTCGTCCCCCACTGCCATAAATGTCTCACTGTGCACAGGTGGTAACCCTTTCGTGGGTGTTCACCATGAGGGGTGTTGCTTGGGCCATAGTCTGTGGTGGCCATTTTTGAGCAGTGACTGTGGGCCAGGTGCTCCGCCTAGGGCTCTGTGAATACACTATGGTAGGTGTTTGGTTGGTGCTGATCACAACACGAACCAAACGTGGGGGTCTTAGAGATTGTGTCTGGTCTCTAAGTGTTTTTTAAACATTAACCCCCCCCCCTTTTTTTTTAATCAGGAGAATCTCATGCACACCATCGCCTTTACAAGGAACCTCAATAAATAACACATAACAGACAGAGCAGAACACCCCCTTCTCTCCTGGTGAGCCCTGAGGCACACTTGGATTTTGCGTCTTGAGTAGGATCTTCATTTTACCAAGTTGAAGCTGAGACCCAGAGAGGTTAAGTGACCTTCCCAAGAGCACACAGCGCTGGCTCGAGGCAGTTACTTTCCAAGTCTGTATACACCTCACATTGTCCAAGCCCACGTCACATCAGCCTTCTCTAGAGGTGGCTCCAGCTGGGGGCACAGACACTGCCATGTCAGCCGTCCGCTTGGTGACATGAAATTAGCCCTGGTTCACTTGGCAGCGACTTGGGTTTGAGTCCCGGTGGCCACTTACAAGCTTTGTGACCCCTGATAATCAGCTTCCTTCTCCTAGTCCCGGCTTTCTCATGAACACAATAGAAGTAATAATCAGATATGTTATGAGCAGCCCACGAAAGAAAGGAGAACGTCTGGTGAGGGACTGTATTTCTGGAGGTGACGATGCCTGTTTCAAGCAGGCCTGGGTGGCCGCCCTACGGAGGCCCACAGTCTGTGCTCATGCAAAACAGAATTGTGTGGGATTTTCCAGCAGCCTGGCCGTTCGCTCAGCGTGGGAGGATAGGCTTCTTGGGGTTGGCAAAAAAATACTGCTGCATTTCAATCCTTGCTTTGTGCCCATCTTTCTCCAACCGTGTGTCCCATCTGCCATCCATCTAGGCAACTGGGAAGGAGAAAAGGACTTTTCTTTACCCTCTGGCTCCTGGGCAGCATACAAGAGTTATGGACTTTTGCTCCCCCAAGAAAGAAACATTATCCTCAGCCTTCAAGGGTGAGGATTCCTGCATGTAACAGGACTGAGTAATGGCTTTTCTCCATCTCTCATACTGGAATTTAAGAGGACCCTAGAGCGGGCGAGTTTATTAGGACCCATAAGAACCGTCCTATAACCAGGACACCAGCAGCCATAAACCTCTACCTTGAAGTTTGCAACAAATCCTGAAATGGTGAACTAGGACGAGCTCTTGTCTCTGTCAGCAGAAAAAAATAAAATAAAATAAAGGGAGAAATGCAAACTCCAGCAGAAAAAGAGTGCCGAGGAGGGAAGGCAGGAAGAACGAGCAAGAACAATGACAAAGGTGAGGCTATTAATGATGGTGACAATAAGAGTCGTAACATAAAAAAAGCGGGTGGGGTGTGGGAATATCCTCACACGTGCCCCGAAGTCGCCTGCACCATAGGAAGGGGCCCGGCGTGCGACGGGAAGGGGGAGGAGGCTGTGAGAGAGGAAGACACGCGCACCACCCAGGCACACACACGCACACAGCCTAACAGTGGGGAGGGTAAGAAGGTCCTCGGAGGAAAACAAAGCCAGGGAAGCCACAAAGGACATCAAGGGCTTCCCGGGCCACTGCCCCTGATGGAAGAGTCCTTTGGAGCAAGGTCTGAGGTGAAGCAGGGGATATTTTCCCTTCCCCCTGTCGGTGCTACACAGAGGGCTGCACTGACTTTCCCCTGAATCCTGGGGGTTCCTTGACCCTGCCACCGAGGCCTGGCCCTTGGTAGCAAAGAACAGAACAGATGGGAATGCTTTTGGCCAGCCCTTGCCCTTGTGTTAGGGCAGAGCTGGGAAACAGCTGAGAAGTGTGGCACCTCAGGGGATAGAGAATATTTCTGGAACCATCATGAGGAAAACACACACACGGCAGCCCCTCCTTTGCGGGGCCCGGCTTCGGCCCAAATCCCACTTCCCCGACCCTGTTTGTCGGTTGTTAATGCAAAGCCCATCGCTCCCTCCGTCCTTGTGAACAGAACCC
Organism: Ailurus styani; assembly: GCA_002007465.1. Taxonomy (NCBI): domain Eukaryota; kingdom Metazoa; phylum Chordata; class Mammalia; order Carnivora; family Ailuridae; genus Ailurus; species Ailurus styani. The sequence continues at coordinate 1,615,992 of LNAC01000341.1, forward strand.
CATTTTCATTCAGTGGAACAATGTGGCCACTTGATCGTCCAGGCTCTTTGGCAGCCATCTGGGACAGTATGGTCAATAAGGGAAATGCTGAGTTTTGCTGGTGGGTTCTGGGAGGACTTTTCCTGATACCAAGGATAACGAAGGCCCGAGTCATCCTTTCTCTGCAGTCCTTCCCTCGGACGTGGTCATGATGTCTGGAGCCGCAGTAGCCGTCTCGTGATCACAGAGTCACAGAGGGGCAAAAGCCAACGCCCTCAAGATGGTAAGGCAGACATTTAGAAAGCTGATCCAGCACCTCCGCCTCTAGACTTCTGTTATGTGAGAAAAATAAACACTTCTTTGTTTAAGTCACTGTGAGTTGGGTGTTTTGTACTTGTGGCCAAACTCAATCGTAGCTGGTACATTCAGGTAGAAAGGACTTGGCCCTTTTTTGTTTTTTTAACTTCCAACCTTCCTGCTCCCCTTTCTTGCTTATGAGACCTAGCTGCCAAGGTCTTAAATAACCCCAACATTCCTGATGGTGCGAGACGCAGTGTCCTGGGTTGGGTTGGGCCCGGGGCTGGCCACAAGCTCTCTGCCCCGCCCAGCCTGGGGCCAGGAGCCCTCTCCTCCTTCCTTGGCCTGCTTCTCCCTCCCACCCCGAGGGTCTCAACTCTCTCTGGTCTATACTTTATGCTTGCTACTTGGATGCTGTCTCTGATCTAGAATGGGTTAACTCTTTTATTGATTTATTTTTCTTTTTGCGAGTGTGCAGGGAGGAAGAAGAGGGAAAATAAATGATACGTCTCCCAAGATACGGTCTGTAGTTAATTCTTAATTAGGACTGACAGATGCTTCCCCCATAATCCTATTCCCAACATGTTCTATTTGCTTTGTTTGGTGCTGGAAGATATATTGTGACACAGTAATGACCTTTCTAAGCTTGTCCTGGAAGTGTTATTGGCATTCTAATGATTTATTGCATGTTCCAGTTGATTACGGGGCCATTTGTCAACATTTTATTTCTCTCTCCATAAACCTGTCTCCTGCGTCACAGACATTCACTGGCATGAAATTTAAACAAATACAGTATATAGCTCTTATTCAACTTCTGTTTGCACTTGGAGCCTCTGGAGCAAACCCACTCTAGCCAAGAGAGGGCTTTTTACGACCAGTGCCGCCATAGGTCTCACAGGGCAGGAGGTGGTCTCTGGGTGACAGGCTGGGGATGATTTCCTCTCTATTGATTCGCAATTCCTTGTGTTGGGAAGTTTTTTTGATGCTGCGTCTGTCAGGCCAGTTTCCCAGTTACTTCTGTGGACTCAGTCTCCGGGTTCCCAAGCCGCCGTTTTGGGCCTGTTGGTGTTCTGAAAGGCTTGCTTGGAAAAGGAGGTGTTGGCTTGTCTTAACCAGTCAGTCCGGCAGACTTACCTCTTAGCTCCTTGCAACCACAGACTCACCACACAGGTGACAGGACTGAGCACGCCCAGGGGACATTCAGAGAGAACATGAGTCATGCCATCACCCCACAAAGGCTTGAGCTGTTCCCAACTCCCTGGGTGACCTTGGGCCCAGCCCATCTCCTCCAGGGCCTCAGACTTACAGGCTAGTTTTGCTTCGTGCTGACTAACATTATTTATGACACGAGTCTGGTCACCCCTGTCCTGTAACTGCCTCACAGAGGTTCTCTAAGGATAAATAAGTCCATTATCTGCAGAATGCTGAGAGCTCCTTTGAGAAAGGCTTTACATAAATGCGTAGTTATTCTTGGGCTTATATTAAGTCAGTTATCAACCTTTTGAGCTGGTCCGTGACACATGGTGGGGTCATGTCACAGAAACAGAAGACGTTCCCATTCAGTTTTCCCTTTGAGGAGGCATGCTTGTTCACCTGGATGCCTTCACCCACACAAGCACACGCGCGCGCGTGCGTGCACACACACATACACACACGCACACACACACACACACACACGCCTGATGGAGAGCACATCTTACCGTTAAAGCTCCAGTCTGAACAGTGTCAGGGCTGACCTTCCTTGCATCTGGGAGACTTTTCTCCTGGACCATAGCATTGCCTCTCAGAAGGGATGTGGTGAGGCCAGGGAGCTCTGGCTGTGCTTCTGGGTGGTGTAAAGATGGCCACATGTGTTTCTCACGGGCATCTCTCAATTACCAAGTTGATAACTGAACTTGTAATTAGTTTGCACTCTGTAGTTCCCTGAAAGCTGCTTTCTCTTGAATTATATCCCTCACTGAATGTCGTGAACATCTGTCCGGTGGCCCACTTAGAAACCTGAGAAGCATCCTTGCCTGTATCCTTTCCTACATCTTCCTGAAGTCCTGTTGGATTCTGGGCTCTCTGTATTTATTGGCTCCAACCCCTCCTCACCATCACATCTGTTCTCAGACCCTCATCCTCTCTCTCCTGGACCATGCCAACAGGCTCTTCATGAGTCGGGGGTAGTGCTTGCAACAACAGACACCCAATCTTGCTGTGTTGCACAGTCAGAATGCTTACTGGAGGGATATCTGGTGGCCCTAGTGAGAAGCTAGGAAGTCATTACCAGAAAGTCGCTAGGAGTCAAGAGATCTCTGGAGACCTCTGGAGATCAAGACCCAGGCAGGTCACTATTCCAGGGATCTAGCTCATGTAACAAAAAAACTGACCAGAAAAGCAGAGGTTAGCATGCGGTAGAACTATGGAGTGCTGTGGGAACACAGAAGGGGACCACGACTCAGCCGGGTCTCACAGAGGAGTAACTCCAAAGAAGGCTTCAGAGCTTAGTGACTTAAATGACAACGTTTGTTCTGTTCATGAATCAGAATTTGGGCACAGCTTGGAGGGGACAGCTTATGACTCTGGTGTCCTCTGGGACGGCTAGAAGGCCAGGGCCCATGGATCACCTAAAGACTCCCTCACTCACATGTCTGCTGGCCGATGCTGGCTGTCAGTTGAAACCTCGGCTGGGATGTTTGCTGGAACACCAACACAGGTCTTCTCTATATTGTCTGGGCTTCCTTGCAACTTGTGGCTGGATTCTGAGGGCAAGCTTCTCTAGAAAGAATGAGCCAGATGGAGGCCATTTCACATTTTATGCCAACGTCTCGGAAGTCCTTCAGTGTCACTTCCATTGTTTCTATCCTGGGGAGGGAATAGACTCCATCTCCTGAAGGGGAGTGGCAAGACTCTAGAAGAGCTTGTGGGATCAGAAAGACTGCTGTGGCCATTTTTGGAAAGTACAATCTGTCCTATTCTGTGAAAAGTCTGGTTTTATTTACTCTCTCAAAATGCGAATTTGCTAGAAGGCAACTTTGTGTCAGGTGGGCTGTGCGGGTCATAGGTCTGCTGCTGGGCACTCAGAGTGGTGAGATGGATGGAGAATCTTGCCCTTTGGCAACAGAAGAGGGAACTGTATTCCCCCAGAACTATACAGAACAGTGGGGAGTTACCCGAAAGGCAAACCAGGGTGCTAGTAGGAAGATGGTGAGGGGCACGTGAAGGAAAGTATTGAATTCTAGAAAGCCAAAAAAATCACAAATATCTTTTACAGCCTGACTGCAGACTTAGCCTTCCATCTCTACTTAGGTCTTCATGACCTTGATGCCATTGTGATCTAAAATTCTATTGTGATCACGTGACTCTCATGCCCAAACTCCTCTGATGGGTCCCTGCAATTTCGGAATCAGCCCTAAACTCTTTAGCCTGCCATAGTGGACAAGATGAACCTGACCCTGACCTCTCTTGCCACGCACCTTCCGGCCACAGCCCACATACAGCCTTTGATCCACCTGCCATTTTCTGGCCCTTTCCCGCATTTGCTGTAGTCTCAATGGCCTCTCAGTTTCTATGCTTGCAAATCTGTAGATTCTTCTGTATCAATATCCCTCTTCTCCGTTCTTGTGTCCCAAGCTAGTTTTTATTCATTGACATGTGTTTTTGTCAAAAGTTACCACTGAGAAGCCTTTCTTGGAGTTACGCCTCTGTGAGACCCGGCTGAGTCGTGGTCCCCTTCTGTGTTCCCACAGCACTCCATAGTTCTACCGCATGCTAACCTCTGCTTTTCTGGTCAGTTTCCTCCGTTAGATGATGGGACCTCCGAAGCAGGGATGGTGTTTGGGTTATCTCTGAATCCCTCGGAGCTTCGGATGCTTCTGGCCACTTAGGGGTTGCCCAGGAAATGCCAACTGAATGGCGATGGTGTCTGGTGGCCCAGATTCCATGGTCTAGGATGGCTTCCTCAGGAGGGGAGTCAGGGAAGGAGGACACCTTTGCAGCCGAGTGTTGAAAAGCCAGATGAGAACTGTTCCTCACCAATGGCATGTGCCCTGGGGAGCTGGAAAGGAAATCAGCATCACCTGCATTTCTGAGCCACATGGACATTGATGCTGGGGGCTTTTGGGTTGATCATAATTTGAGCCTAAGTGGGGCAGGGAAGTCTATATGCCCTCTCATTAAAATATAATGAGAGGTTATTGCACGCGGGCAAGGATACAATCCTTGACTGCTGGATGGTTCAACATCATCCCAAGAGAAATGAACACTTAAAATTGCAGAGAGGAGCAAACCCACGTCACAAACAAGGAAATAGTTGATTTTTCCACATGTCTTTCTAATGTACTTGCTCTCTCCTTATGATGGGGCAGAAGGTGGAGAAAAGCAGGAGAGGTTAAGGTGGATAGGGAGAATGGAGATGCAGTTGGTGAGTGAAGGACAGAAAATCAGCCTGTTCTTCTCGTGTATAGACCCGAGGTGGGATGAGGCCTAGAGAACGTCAGCTTGGGGGTGGACAAAGAGGGAGAGACGTGCAGCATTTTCACTCTCTTTTTGGGGACTCATTTCTCAACCATATTTCTGGAGCCCCATTGTGAAAGCACCGTCTCATCAAGGATGCCCAGGGCACCCAGGCCCTGCTGCAGGGGACCCCACCCCCAGCTCGGTGAGGGTGGCAGCCAGCCCTGTGCCAGGGCCCAACGTGAACTCTAGCCTCTGGCTGAAGAGGACAGATGGGGCGAGGAGAGGGACGTCCCTGAGAGACTCGGAGGCTGAAGAGCTCCCAATCCCAGTGTGAGCTGCATGTAACGTATGGCTTAATTTCCTCTCAAATTAGACACTTGATAAAAAAAGTTATTATATCTGTCAAATTGCCAGGGCATTTTATGGGTGTGATAAACTAAGAACCACTGCTTTACAAACCTTGATGGGATGTTTCAGTACCTGGAAAACAATTTTATGGCCGCCCAGGCTACTAACAAATTGCAAATACTGATTAAGCCATAAAGTTACAACAACATTAAAATATAATGAGAGGTTATTGCACGCGGGCAAGCTCTTCCCCAGCCGTCACAGCTGCACTCAGCCGGCGAGGCGGGCTGACGCTTTCTCTGGCAGAGTGAGGTGTTTCAGGTCGCAGTGGTCCCTTTGGGACCAGGCCTGAGCTCTCTGGGGCGGTCTGGGCAGTATTTCCTCCAGGGCAGAGCAGAGAGCAGGGAGAAGCTGCCCTCACAGGGGACCTGGAGGCCTCAAACATTGCTCTGAATGCCACACTTCTTGGGAATGCAGGACATAAGACTGGTCAGAGGAGGGCGCTGTGTCTGGCTCCCACACCACAGGGTGTCTGCGGCCTCTCCCCTTTCTGACAGCGTGAACCCCCTTTCCACTCTTTGTTCTTGACCCTGATGGAGACTCTCCTGGCATGTGGGGAAGCCCCCCCATCCCCGCTCTGCGCACCAGGCACATCAAGGGGTCAGTGTACTGTGCTCACCAAGGGGCAGGCGCCGTGGGACACCCCAGGTTTCCGCCTGTAAAGAGCTGTAGTCTAGTGAGGAGGGGGCACCTACACGAGAAGATGAAAATACAGCCCAGAATTTCCTACGAGCTGGCCAAGCCATCACACGAAGACAAGTTGGCCCTCCCACTGGCTCACTTTGCCTCTCTATGCTTCAGCCAAGCTGAGATTTTCTTGGGATCTCTGTCACCCAAGGAAGCAACAATTCTCGTCTGGATCACTGGTCCATACCTTCAGCTAAAAGAGAATGTCAATCAAAGCTCAGCCTCACGAGTCCTGGTGGGGTCTCTGATTGCCTCTCTCCGCCCTGGATGCTTTGCATTGCCCGGCGGCATGCCTCAGTTTCTTTTTCCATCCTTCCCTCCAGGGCTGACGTTGTGTGTGTGGTTCCTTTAGTCCTAGAGACTTAGCTCTGCTCTTCGCTGCAGAGGCTGGCAGCTTCTCCGAAGTGGTGGGTTGATTCTTCATGGAGGGGGTCCCATGCCAAGCAGAGATCCCAGGCATCAAAACAACCCTGACATGCCCGCATTTGATCCGGGGGAGGCCTGTATGTGGATGTGTGCCTTCTGGTATCGGGGGGGGAGGTGCCATTAAATACTTCCAGGGAACTCGTGTAAAGAGTCCATAATAGCAGTATTTGTTCCACGTGGAGTCAAAGAGGGGACTCTGGAGTCAGGGGGATGGGGTCATGCATCCTGACTTGGGACTTAATCACCTGAGTGAACTAGGGCAGGTTAAGGAGCATCTTTATGCTTTAGTTATCTCTTTTTAAAAAACTATGTGTGTGTGCATACATATATATATATATATATATATATATATAATATTTTATTTATATTATATTTATTGCCCGTGTATTATTTTATATTTATCCTCATTTAAATGATCTACTCCCAGAGTTGTTGAGAGGATTTGGTGAGTGAATATGGGCAAAGCCCTTAGAATGGGGCCTGGCACACAGCAAAACCTCAATTAATGCTGGTATTGCGATTTATTGAGTGTTTGCTATAGGCGATAGTTGAGACTATCTCCTGAGACTTTTGGGGAACTAAGCCCTGGGGTGAATACCTGAGGAAATGGGGAGAAGACTCACACCCGCCCTGCACAGTAGGCCACTGGTCCATAGCACCCAAACTTGGGCTCCATCAACCCTCGGTTCTGGCAGAAGCTCCAGCTTCTGGGTGCCTCACATGTGTGTGATCATAACCACCTGTGGTGCCACCTTATGAAAGAATGTCCCCACACTTTGGTGCCGCCTCTCAGGTGTCTTACAGTGAACAATGATTCTGTTAGGAAGGGGCTTGGAAAGGAAGCGTCCTTCAGAGATGACAGGCAGCTCACCTTTTTGACTGTATTTGTATGAGGGGATGAGCTGGTTTGAGGGACAGCAGCAAGCTGGAGGGACAATGTCACCTATGGAATAAATTAGATGTTTTTCTCTTTTAGGGTATGGTGTGCTAATTACGTAGCATAGAGAGCAGCAGTACTCACAGACTCCTTATTCAGTCATTCCTCCTTATTCATAATTTATTCCTCTAAATTTAACAGTTCATAACTACCTATGAAATAGCACCCGTATATCACTAAATAGCAGTACATAACATGACTCTATCAGAAGGGGTATGTGTTCTCTAGGTTGTTCAGAATAATGGGCTATTATAATGTCAACACCCGTAGATTATGTCAAATACTATAACAAAGGGGGATACAGTACGGAGCCAGTAGGAAAAAAGATGACCCCAAGTCAGCTGGGGAAGGTTCTAGTCTGAGTCTGGGCTGAACTTCCTGGGTTAGAGAGAATCAGGACCATCATCCCAGTTTCTTTCCTCTTCTCTTAAGAATACTCCTCCTCGGGCATTACTTACCAAGATAAGGAGTCAGCCCAAGTGTTCATCGATAGGAGAATGGATAAAGAAGTGGTATGTATAAACAATATTACTCAGCCGTGCAAAGAATGAAATTTTGCCATTTGCAGTGACATGGATGGAGCTAGAGAGTAGAATGTTAAGGGAAATAAATCAGTCAGAGAAAGACAGATACCACATGATTTTGCTCATATGTGGAATTTAAAAAGCAAAACAAATGAATAAAGAGAAAGAAGACAAACAAGGAAATAGACTCTTAACTATAGAGAACAAATTGGTGGTTATCAGAGGGGAGTGGGGTGGGGGAGGGTGAAATAAATGATGGGGGTTAAGAATGCACTTGTCATGATGAGCACTGAGAAATGTATAGAACTGTTCAATCACTATAGTGGGCATCCAAAACTAATATAACACTATGTGTTAATTGTACTTGAATAAATGGAATAAAAAGCAAAAGAATACTGCTCCTTGGGCCTAGGCTGTGAAAATATTCATGATGATAACTGTGGAGCACATCACAAAAGGGCACAACAGCCCCATAAGGCAGCTATTGTTAGTTGCATTTGACAAATTAAGAGACTGTAATGCAGAGAAGTGATGTCATTGGCCCCATGTTTCTGGTTCACCATAGGTTCTCAACTCATTAGAATGTGCCTCCCACATGAGTAGGGACTTCTGTGTCATTTGATCTTCTCTTCGCTGGCAGATTGCCAGCCCCCAGAAAAGTCCCTGGTACATGGTGGTCATGGATAAATGTCTTGAATATGTGAATAATACACAGATCCTTTTCGGTTCCAACACATATGGGCTTTTCACCATCTCACTGGCTCCTGATGAAGTACGTTGGCCTGGAAAGAGTTTCTGTGGGAGAGAACGTCACACTCCATGAGTCTTTTTTCCCCTAATCCAGGCACAAAGTTTGAGGAACCTCTGTCCATACACAGCACACACAGCTGGAACCTCTCCGAGGTACTTGGGGACCGGAAGCATTGCGGGGGTGGGTGCGGGTGTGCTTGCGGAGGTAGGAGAGGATTAGCATCAGAAAATCTTTTGCACTGTGGCTGACCAAGCTGGGAGCAATCTTCTAGCCATTTTTCCTAATCACACAGGGGCCCCGTCGTGCCCCAGCTGGAATCAGACACAAACAAAGTAGCCTTCTCCATGCCAACAAGAGTGGAAATAAGATGTGTCAGCAAGACAAAACCTCTCCTTGGGGCTCCTCTGCGGTGCCTATTAGAAGTGAAGTCAAGAGACCGCGGGTGGCAGTGGAGAGCCTGTGGTTAAGAAAGGGGGAATATTAGCACCAACACACTGGGCCATAATGGAAAATGTCACCTTTTTCAATTCCTTTGAAATAGTCACCTATCTGTGGTACGTTTTCTGATATTGCTGCCCTGTTCTTAGCTGGGTCACTTCTCCTCCTGGGATGTTTAGAGAGGACAGAGATGGGAATAATGGAGGAGAAGCCAGGATGGGGCATCAGTCTCCATGCCTGCCATCTTCTAGAACTCAGGCTGTGCCTCTCTGCCTCCAGTCACAGTGGTCCTGCCTGTCTTAGGGATTGATGCCCTCACACTCGTCCTCTTTCTCTTAGCCACTGCAAACAGCCACTGCAACTCCTCTGGTAGGAGGGGGGACAGTAAGTGCCCAGTCTGTCCCAAAGGTGTCCGCTGGGCAGCCATGGTGATTGCCTCCAGATATTGCGTGGGAGTTGCATTAATGCATAGGTCATCACCATTTGCTTTAATCCACCCATTTGTCTCCAGCACTGGGTGGCTTAACCTGCATCCCGGGGCCCCACACAAGGGACGAGCACGGGTGTTTGCCCGGGTGGCTGATACAGGACGTGTGGTGATGGAATACTCATGACAAGAGTGACACTGTCCATGTCGCCACCTGCGAGGCCTGGTGCTCTGGTTGTCACTTTCTAATACCAAGTCTCTCATTTTCACGCTTTGGCTGGGCTTCCATTTGCTCTACCTGCTGAGAGACTTCAAAGCTTCATGAGAGTTTGTTAGAGTTTGGTATGTTGTATTTTTTATTTGTCCACATTTTTTCCCGTAAGATTTTTGTCTCCCCATTGTCCCTCCTTCTAACTTCTCTCCGTATGCAGGCATTTCCAGCCTCGGCCAATTCCTCCGTGGGGTGAGGTAGCAAAATCACATGGACATGTTTTCCTGTCACTCTCTCACTTTCCCCCTCTTCAGACCAAGCTGTGTGTTTATTTCATTTGAGCCCATGATGTTTCCAGCATTGCTTGGTATTTGGGGCCAGTCAGCCCACCCCACCCTCTCTACAGGTGACCCTTCCATTGCCTTGGTCTCCTCTGTTCTGGGAGTGGACCTCTTATGTCCCTTATCCAACGTGTCCTGTGGGTTCACCCTGGAACAAATAGCTCAGCGGTTCCGAGGGAAGAAATTGGGGGTGGGCGCCAGGAGTACCGGGACTCCTGTGTTATATCAGTGTGTCTGTTGACCCTGGATGGTAAAGATGTTGTCCTCATCTTATATATGATAAGAATGAGGCTCACAGATCCTAAATGACTGGCTCAAGAGATTATAGCTAAACTTGCCACATAGATGAGCTTCCACGTATGTCTGTCTGGTTCCAGGCTCTTTCCACTAGGGTATCTTGCCTCTTACTGGGAAGGATATTATCAGCCTGGATCCTGAAAAACTGCCTGATGGCTTAGGTAATCTGTCCCTCTAGAAACTTGTCAAATACTACTACTACTAAAGAATTAGTCTGGCAATAGCTGTTGTATTAGCAGTAGAAGTGAATATATGCTGAGTTCTTACTAATCTTTTTTTTTTAAAGATTTTATTTATTTATTTGTTAGAGAGAGTGGGCAAGCATGAGAGAGAGCAAGCAGCAGGCAGAGGGAGAAGCAGGCTCCCTGCTGAGCAAGGAGCCCGATGCGGGACTCAGTCCCAAGACTCTGGGATCATGACCTGAGCTGAAGGCAGCTGCTTAACCAACTGAGCCACACAGGCATCTCAAGGTCTTACTAATCTTGTTGAAAGCACCTTACATATATCCATTCTTGAACCCTTATAACACTCCTCCCCCGATTTTTTCCCATTCTCTGGATGAGGAAACTTAACCTCTTAACTGGAAAGGTTAAGATAATAGCCATCCAGTGGTACCAACTACCAACATGATAATGAGCACTGTGGTATTTCTGAAATACACCCAAACTTGCAAATATTCAGAAGGCCTCCCACTCCAAAAAACAAAACAAAACAAAACAAAAAACCCAAAAAACAACCAACCTTAAATTGGTCAGGACAATAAGGAGATGCAAAGAGAATGAAACCTGGCAGAAAAAGTGCTCAGCATAGAATAATAATAATAATAATAATAATAATAATAGCATCCGGGGTGCCTGGGTGGCTCAGTGGGTTAAAGCCTCTGCCTTCAGCTCAAGTCATCATCTCAGGGCCCTGGGATTGAGTCCCACATCGGGCTCCCTGCTTGGTGGGGAACCTGCTTCCCCCTTTCTTTCTATCTGCCTGTTTGCCTACTTGTGATCTCTCTCTCTATGTCAAATAAATAAATAAAATCTTAAAAAAAAATAATAGTATTCTATTAACCTAATACTATAACATTTAGTAATGCCCCCAGTGCTCAAATCCAGTTGCTTTTTTAAGTGTGTTAAAGTGTATTTCATCTTGAAACAGCGTGATGCGAATGCATTCCTGCCAGGTTGGCCACATAGGAAGTGACCCCTGACCTGTGGAGGTGTTCGCTGGCCTTGCTGCAGTTTGCATAGTCTGTCTCGGGCAGGGCAGTGTCTGGGACTCTCAAAACAGTACCTTGTCAGTGCTTCATGAAGTGGGGCCTAATAGATGCTTTTAGATGAAGGCACAATCACTTTCTTGAATAGTTTGGTCCTTAATGACAAAATAGAGGGTGAGAAAGTTGAGATGCTCTTACAGAATAGACTAGGAGGAGTGTACAGAATGGTGTGATTGTTTCTGGAGACTCCAAAACTATTGCATGGTGCAGTGCAAGGGGCCTGAGGCTGGTGGCTTGGATTTGAGTTCCCTCCTCTATTGCCAGTTTCCCATGTGACCTGGGGTATGTTGTTTCTATCTTCTGGCTGGCCTTCGTTTCCTCATCTATAATATTAGAGGCTTGGGTTAAAAGATTTTTAAGGGTCTTTCCTGATTTTACTTTCCACTTCTTGGCTTCGTTCGGGTGCTCCTCGCTTTTGCCTAATATGTGGGTTTCCCAAATGCCTCCATTCTTGTCCCCTAATCCACATTCTGTCTTCCATACCTTTAGAGTGGTCTTTTTGAGTAAGTAAACTTTAATTATGTTACTCTCTCACTGAAAACCTTCATGCCTATGGGATAAGACAGAAGCTGCCATGGATATAAATAAAGACATAAAAAACATGCATAACATAATGATGTGTGATTTCCCAGTTACATATGGAATCATGTTCCCCACAAAAACCAAGGTGCTCATTCCTCACAAAGTCCAGTGAAACACCTAGAAAAACTGAACTTTAGAGTCATAACTTCCCCAAAATGGAAAGTTTATTGCCCACATTCTTTGACCATGATGCATCAATGCATTAAAAGTGGAATTTACTAATACAATGATATTCCCCAAACACTTCACAAATTCACAATTAAAAAAAAAAAACTCCAAAACTTAAAACAACTTTTTAAAAAGTACCTGGTAGGTCAGAAAGGAAATCAAAATAGGAATTACAGATTATTGAAAATTATCAAAAGTCTGAAGCCCTGCATATCAAAAATTATGGAATGTAGAATAAATTCTTTAAAGATAAATCATATCCTTAAGTAAATTTATTAATAAGAAAAATTGGAAAGTAAATGATGTAATAATTGGATTCAAGGAGTGAAAGAAATAAAAATTAAAATAAAACTAAGGAAAGTTAGAGGAAAGAATTAGCAAAGATAAAAGCAGAAACAAATGAATTAGAAGAAAAAAAAAGAGTGGGTTCTTTAAAAAATACCTAAAAAAAACAAAAAAAAAAAAAAAAAAAAAGAAAAGAAAGAAAAAGAAAAGGAGAAAAGATTAAACTTTGGCAAGAATGACTAAAAAAAAAAAATTATAATGACCAAGTGATACATCGCATGGGATATAAAACTTAAAACAACACAGATTTATTCTCTTAAGTTCTGAAGGTCAAAAGTCTGAAATCAGTTTCGTTGAGCCATGGTCAAGGTGTTGGAAGGGCTGGCTCCTTTTGGAGGCTTTATGGGGGAATCTGTTTCCTTGCTTTTTTGTAGATTCCTGACGCCTCTGCATTCCTTGTCTCCTGACCTCTTTCTGGCATCACTCCAATCTTTTATTTTTGTCATATTTCCTACTTCTTCCTTTAATCCTCCTGTCTTCCTTTTATAAGGACTTCTTTAATTACATATGAAATTCACTTGGATAATCCAAAAGTATCTCCCCATTTCAAGATCTTTAACTTAATCACATCTATAAGTCCCTTTTGCCATATTAGGTAGCGTTCACAGTTTCTGGGGATTAGGACATGGATTTCTTTTGAGGGGATATTATTCAGCCAACTACATTCCATAATCACAAATGTTTTCAAGTAAGTATTAAAAATGTGAAGGAAATATTATATGCAATATGATTCCAAAAATTCTGGCAATCTAAATAAAATGATTTTCCTCACCATGGGAAATGGAAAATATCCAAAATTGACTCAGGGATATGTAAAATATAAAACAATAAATAGCCTGTTTCATTAGAGGCTCACAAAAAGGTTACCAGGTCTAGATAGTTTTGTGGGCAAGTTCTATCATGTCTATAGTGAAAAGATAATATCCAGATCACATAAATTTCTCCAGAACATAAAAAATATGGAATATCTGCAATTTTTGACTCCATTTTTGAAAAACTTCCTTTTTTTGACTCTGATAATTAAAGTCAACAAAGTCTCTCAAACAAAAAGTATAGAACAATCTCCCTTGTTTAGAGATGTAAAATTCCTCAGAAAATATCAACAAATCTAACACAGCAATGTATTAAAGGAAAGATGCCATATCTCAGGAGGTTTTTTTCCTAAGAATGATTATGAAAACTTGTTTCAGCATTAGGAAATTTATTAATGTAATCTTTTAATGAAATATAATTTATTACCTAAATAAGTTAAAAGGGAAAAACAGACACGATCAACTTGTTAGGGTCTAAAGTAGCATTTCACAAAATTTAATACCCAGAAGTGAAAATAGTAATTTAAAAAACTTTAGGAGGTTAGAAATAGAATAAAATTTCTTAACACAAAAATGTATCAGAAACCAATACTAATCCTCATAGTAAATAGTAAAATAGCTGAAATAAATCCAATATTGTTCTCATATAGGGGACTTACAGATGTATTACCATTGAGATCTAGACAAAGAAATAACACAAGAAAAGCAAGTAAGATATAAATATTGGAAAGTAAGAGCCAAAAAAGTTCATTATTAAATACAGCAGACTGTGAACCTAGAAAATCTGAGTTAATCAAATGAAAATCTACTAGATAAGAGAGCTCAATAAATTGGTTGATCTAGGAGGAAATTCAATAGTTTTCCTACACGTTAACAATAATCAACGGGAGTCCAAGAATGAGGAAGAATATCGTATTCATAATTTTAACAAGTTGCTAGAAATTAATAATAATGCAAAATATGGAAAACTATGAAATTCTATTGATGGAGCTAAGAAAATAACTGAAAAAATTGAGAAATGTGCCATATTCTTGCTGGAAATATTCGTTCTTATAAATACGGCTTTATCTTGGGTTAACCTATAAATTTATGGAATGCCATTCAAAATCTCAGTGGGATATTTTTGAATTTTACAAACTGATTCTAAAGTTCATCTTAAAGAGTGAATATATAAAAATAGTTAAATCTTGGAAAAGAGGAGAATACTGATGGTAAGATTTGCTTTGCTATCTATCAAATGTGCTATGAAGTTATAGTAATTAAATATTTTATTGGCACAGAAATTGATAAATTAATTTGCCAAAGTTAATTCCAGAGGGATTTGGATTTAAATCCTAATATAAAGTATAAGAAAATGTTCTTTAACTAACTTAGTGTAGGAACAGATCTTTCTGAATATCTTCTGAAGAACCACATCAAGGCTGGAAACCTTTATGATTGACAGATTTGATTACCCCAAATTGTATACTTTTTCACATCAAAAGATAAGATTAACAAAGTTAATAGACAAATAACAAATGGAAAATTTATTATGTAAGTTAGGCAAAGACTTAACAATCATAATATACAAAGAGCTCCAACACATTAGTAAGAAAGAGAAAGTAGCAAAATGATGCTAACTGATGATTCATAGAAAAAGAAATACAAATACCTAACAAGAAAAGAATTTCTACTAATGAAAAGAAATTTGTAGTAAATCTGTGAGATCCCACTTTTCACCTCTTAGAAACAATGGTAACATGTATGTTTTGTGTGTGTGGAAACACATTCTATTGGTGGGTGTATAAATTGGTTGGTGCAATCATCTGAAAAAACAATTTATCCATGTATGTCAAATTTTAAATGGCGATTCCCTTTGACCTAGAAATTACACTTTTGCAAACAGAAATTTGCAGAGATCTGTATGCAATGTTAGCTGATGTATTATTTATAATAACAAGGATTTTTAATGGACCTAAAGGTCTACCAGTTTTTGGCTTTTTTTAAAGATTTATTTGTTTCTTTGAAAGAGAGAGAGAGGGAGAGAGCGCATGCGTGTGTGTGGGGGGGGTGGCAGCATGGGGACGGACAGAAGGAGAGGAAGAGAGAATCCTCAAGCAGACTCTCCACTGACACAGAGCCTGATTGGGGCTCAGTCTTAGGACCCTGAGATCATGACCTGTGTTGAAATCAAGAGTCCAGTGCTTAGCTGGCTGAGCCCCCCAGGTGCCCCCCAGTTTTGTTTTAATGCATTATGACTGATTCAAACCTTGGTAGGTTAACATCAAGGATTAGCATGCCTGCACCTAGTAGTTTTAGGGCTGAAGGCAAGAATACAAGTAGATGACTACATATCAATGTATAAAAGGTACAAGTTAAACAAATGAACCGCTAAAAATATTGTCTTCCTACTTTGATTAATATACCTTTAAACATGGGTTAAACTGCAGTTTTTCTGGCTGAAGACTGACAAATATCAAAGATGACTGAATTTAATTGCTATTGTGTATGTCTCAGTGCAGGAAGAGCCGGTGGTTTTTGAGCAAGTGATTAAAAAAAGACATTCTTAATTTATAATACTATGTATTTATCATTAAATTTATTTTTCTGGTCCTTATTTTGGTGAAATCACTAATTACACTTTTATAAGTGAGATTTTTCACACCATTTGTGTTGTATTGACAATCCCAACACAGACAATCCCTGAGTTACTGTAGTTCTTATGTAGATTTTTACTCATTTCAGTTTGGAGAAATTTTGCTTGGTGGAGGCAGTAGCAAGCAGAATTGTCAACAGAAGTCTCGAAACAATACGTAGATTCAGAAATGAATGTGAATTTTATATATATCCTATTCAAAACACTTAAGAGGGTCACATACGATAGATTTTCTGTAGTTCAGACTATTCCAGAGCATAGCGTTTTCATCATAGAAATTGCTATCTTTTCCATCTTGATTTTCTCTGTCTTTTGAAGATTTTATTTATTTGCTCAGAAAGAGAGAGAGAGAGAGCACAAGCAGGAGGAATGGTAGGCAGAGGGAGAAGTAGGCTCCCTGCTGGGCTGGGAGCCCGATATGGGGCTCAATCTCAGGACCCTGGGATCATGACCTGAGCAGAAGGCAGAAGCTTAACCAACTGTCCCAATTTTCACTGTCTTTTAAAGCAATATTTAGATCCACTCAGAAATGTGAAGAGGTGGTATCACGGTTTACCCGTTTAACTTCAGATAGAGATGCAGTGTATATAAATGTAAAGTAATATAATTGTTTAGTAATGCAAAATACACTTCAGTGACTACATGCAGCTCTAATAAATACCATAGCACTTTATGAATACCTCTGGAACCTGAATCAGAACAAGAAAAGAAGTAAGAAAATGGACATATGCCTCTGTTGATCAACAGTACTTCATTATGCAAGAATCTGTTGCATTTTTGTTTTTTGAGAGGATTGGACTGGTTCATTGTTTTAGTCTTTACTTCTACCTAAGGTCTTCTGTCTCTCAAATCATCTCTATGCTCTAACACAGTGTCGATCGCTGATGTCAGCAGTGGTTCAATCCACGAACTCTTGTAGCATTTAGACACAACTTGTATTTGGAAGACGAGAGATGGAGACAAACTTACCTGGGGCCTGAACAGTGTTAGTCATGAACGTGAATGTTTATGGCGGTAATAGCTTACTCTGGGCCAGCACTGATGGCTGGGTCCCGAGCAATGAGAGCACCCATGCATTCTTTAACAAATTTAATTTTTTGTCGATTTGTGATATGTGGAGCCTTCTAAGTCAAGCAGCTTGGCTCCACTGGCTGTGGTAGGACTGAGAAGGAGGGGAAATTAGCATTATGGCTTTAGGTGGGCTGCCCGAACTGGAGCAGGAGTCCAGCCAGCCACTGGGCTATGGGATGGGGCAAGCCCCTGGCAACAGGGTTTGGCTGTGGCCAGAAAATGTGTGAATTGGCATCTAAGAAAAAGGCACAGCCTCGGAAAGAAGCAGCTTGGTGAGCCTATGGCTCAAGAGCTCCAGACATCTCCTGCTGAGAGTGAAGTTTCTAGAACATCCTCATCCGGAGCAGAGCTGAGCCTGCAGGTAGATATCTTGGAACTACCCAGGAAATGGTTGTCTGTGGTGAGGCCCTTGAAATGTGAGGACACAAAAAGGATGAAGAGCAGCATAAGGCATTGGCTTATTTATTTAGCACTGAGAGCATCTTTCTATGGCATATTTTTAGCCCCCAAGTGGTGAGCAGAGTTGGGACATAGTTATATTATAGTTTCTTAATTCATTACTGAATCATAAACTCCTTCAAGACAGGTTTCTTGTTGATCGACCACTATATTCCCAGTGCCTGGCATGTAGTATGTACAGATAAATATTTTTTCAATAAACATTAAGGGGTAGAGTTAGAAAATATGCATGAACACTTAAACATGAACAACAAACACTTAAGTGGGAAAGGTAGAAAAGCTGGTTTTGCATTTTGGAGAGGGGCAGGGTGCAGGGGAGAATTCTAGAGATTAGAGGTAGGAAGAACTTTGTGCCTCCAGGATTTAGACTTCCTTCGTATAAAATCTCATTACGGAGATTTTCATACATAGTGAGGCTGAGGGAGAGAGAGCAGTGGGACAAATACCAGGAGGGAAGGACCCGTAGAGAACTCCCCATAGCAGAATTTCCCAGGCTCCCCTACCCTGGTGTGACCCAAGGATTTCTCACAACTCTGTCCACTATGGAATTTCATTTACTCTTCAACTGAACTTGGCTGGCCCCGGGTATCATTAAATCGACTTGATGGAATGGGAGATGGGGCCGATGAAGAGTTGGATCTAAGACAACACCATGAGTCAAGGTTTTAGACAGGGTTTTGGATCTCTGGGCTCCTAGGGAGGTTAATGCAATGCGAGGAGATGCTGCTGGCCACCTCTTTCTTACCCGAGGCATCTCAGTGGTTTCTTTGGCTGTGCCGAGACTTCCAGAACATGTAAAGGCAGGAGAGTTAATGTCTCGACAAAGACCTGCAGCGGGCCACCCCTTGCTGCTTTCCCAATGACAAGGTGCATCCTTCACCTCGCATCCACCAAGCATTTGGCTTTGAACACAATGGAGCTTGCAGAGGGCTTGAAGATCCCCGAGGGTGGCAGGTGCTAGATATTAACATAACATCAACTTTTGTCAAGCAGAACGTTCACTCATGCTGCTGATGTGGAGCTCCCCAAAGTTTAGAAATATGCAAAACTGGCTCACCGGCATCTTTACACCTGGCCGAACCTCTTAATGGCATCTCCCCCCTACCCCACTCTGCCCAGCAGCAGGCCGCCTTGCAAGGTTGGGCACACTCACTCTTCTCTCCTGCCTTTGCCTCTTCTCCTGTCAGTCCTTCCCTCCCAGGCTTTTATGCAGCAAGTCATTTTTCTGCAGTTGTCATTTACTGCTCCGCCTAACTGCTACATCTGAGCGTGGCCGAACTAATGATGCAGCAATTAAGAGTGATTAGGGTTATTGATAATAAAGAGACTTCATAAACTTGATTAAATGCATTCATTAATGAACACGTTGTGGGTGCTTGCGTGGGGAGTGGTGGGGCAGAATGAAAGGTGGGGGAAATAGGAAAAAGGAACTCACTCTGCAAACGTCCCAGAGTGCATCTGAAGATGACAAGGAGGCTGAGTTATGTGGCTGGATGATCAGGAGTCCTCAGGGGCTTGGACTTTGAGGCAAGTGCAGTAAAATTTCTGTCTAGAGCTCATCAGTTATTTCTATGTGATGGGACTAGGAGCTCAACAAAGACAACAGGATGCTGAAACAGAAGAGTCCATCCCACCCCCAACCCCAAGAGTCACCTGAAATGGTCCAAGCTTGAGATGTGTTTTGGTCCCTACCTTTCCTGGGGGTGAGCAGCAGGCGCTGGTATTCATGAGCACTGCAAAGCTCTTTCCCTTCCCTTCCGCTGCCAGCTCTGCTCAGGGGACTGAGGATGGCTGCAGCTCTTGCTCCTTATCATCTCGTTGCTTGCTGGGATACTCGTGGCATGTTGATGACAGCCTTCTCTCTCTTTTGGTAAGGCTCTGGATTGCTAGGGACAGGGGACAGGATCTCTGTTCCCCATGCAGCATCCAGAAGCTGGGAAAAACCGTGCTGCTCATTTCCTTTAAAGGCTTAGAAAAATCTCGTTAACTCAGCGCTATTATAATTCAGAGAGGAATGCTTTGGACTCTACCTTCACTTAGCACATGTAGATTCCAGGTGGTGTAAATAAATATGAGTTAACTAAATTAGGGGAGAGTTTGCTTTTTTTAATAGGGGAACAAGATTTTTACTAGAGAAACCTCCAACACACATTCTCAATGCTCACTTATTAGGGGGGTACATTTTTTACGAGGTACTCCTGCCGCGGAGTGGGCTCCCCTGGGACCTCCAAGACAAAGAAGTCATCAACTTGGTTGTGGTTACTGGTCCATCCAAGCAGTTATCCCGACTTTCTCTCAAACCAGCCAATGATTTTTAAAATGAATTGATGGTGTCCCCTCATTTAGCTTCAATGAACATGAATCGGTGAGGTCATGTTGTGTATTCTCAAACCACATTCTGGTTCCACCTGGGGGGCTCCCTCTGCCAGGGAAGGTTCTGCTCCCCAGCCCTGTCGCAATGGGCTCTGGCCCTTTGGATCCTGAGGCTTCCCTGGGTGGAATTAACATGTGGGAGGCACACTACTCACTCACTCCTGCAGTACAGCTGAACTGAAATGAAATATTGGAGCCATTTTAAAGATTTATATGGCCATCGTGTAGCTGATACCGTGAAGAAAGATTTAATAGGCACCTTCGGTTTGTGAACACCATTGATTTAGCCCTCAACCCACTTCTGTCAGTTGTTGAGCAGGGCAGGGATTCTGTCATCTAGCCTGCAGCATTTATTGAGAAAGCCCTGGGTGTAGACGGCTGTACTGCGGATTCCGGGAAGTGACAAGAATGACAAGAATCCTGGATCTCAGGATTGGATGGTCCTGACACTTCATCGCAGGTGGAATCCTTTCGGCAGTATCCCTGTCATGTGGTCCCCACTCACCACTTTTCAGGGAAGCCCATTTTATCTGAGGGAAACTCAGGCGGTCAGGAGGCTTTTCTTTAGGCTGAGGAAATCATCAGGACTTAGAAGCTACGGTGTGGGATTGTTTTGCAGGTGGCACCAGGTAATAACGAAGTCATTTTTGCACTTGAGCAACTGAAGTCCGTGGGGCGGACAGCCACATGAGCCCTGTTGTCTACTCCCCTGGTGAGGAGAAGGCTGTCTGAGATGCTGGTGGTACGAGGTTGTTCACTCCAGACACATCTGCTGACCACTGGGCCAGGGGCCTTGGAAGATAACTGTTTCCTGCGTTAGAGGAGCTCAGAGTCTAGCTGGGGAGACAAGACATAACCTCATGAGGAGTCATTGTAATAATGAGCAACATCATATTAGCGAGTCAGCAAACTGCAGAACATTTGGAAAGGTAAGGAGGAACGTAGCATGTTATCAACAGCCTTACACATTCATACCGCTGGGCCAAGAACTTCCACATTTGGGAATTTCACCTTAGAAAATGATCTCAGAAAGAGATTTATATATAGAGTGTTCATTGCAGTAGTACATATGGTAGCTAAAAATTAGAAATAATTATGATGTCCAAGAATAGGGTGATAGTTGGATAACTTATGGTTAAATGCCTTCAGTGGAATGTTGCACAGTCATTAAAAACCATGCCTTCAAATAATGTTTTAATGCCATGGGAAATGCTCATGATGGGATCTCAAATGAAAACAAACAAACAAAATGTAAAGCTGTACATCCAGTTTTGAATATTTCTATCTCTCCGTCATCTATATTTAACACCAGTGACTACTACTTTCTTTATACTTGACTATATTTTTCAAAATTTACAATGAATGTATAACAGTCACCAGAATATAGATATTTTTCTCTGTTTTATGGTAGAAAGGATATGGCAAGGCCAAGCTGCATGGGGAAAATATGGCATTTATTAATCCAAGGAGGCAAGTAAGACAAAAGGAACCATCCAGTGTTTATGGCTTTGTGGTTTCTACCCTTAAGCCTGGAGGGGATGCTGGACAAGGAAAGGAGTAAATGTGGGGCAGGGACCCTTCAGAAAGACTGTGTGAAGAGGTGATGGAGAAGCAGGTGAGGAGGTGAGCAGTTATAAGCTTTCCCTAGCATTGCAGGTGCTGGCCTGGTAACACGGAAGGCATGAAGAGGGCTTGTTAGGACGTCCACACCAGGTGGGGAAAGCTCATCGTATGGCTCTGCTGTCAATACTTGGCTCTCGTATCCTAAGGTTTGACTTCCTTTCACTCAACCTGAACTTCACTGAAATTTCAGGGAATGTAATCATTCTAGCTTATGCTGTGCATTCAGCCCACCTGGCCCAGAATGCCACCTTGCCTAGAATTCCTCGTCTGGTTGCTACTATGATCTTGGTCTTTCCTCCAAGGAGCAGGCCCAGCCTCACTTCCTCCAAGCACCAATCCTCTCTGACCAGCTCCATCTCTTTGAGGTGCCTGGAGCACTCACCCCTTACCTGGAATCCTCACACGCTGCCTTCAGTTATCAGCTACCTTCACGTAAGTCCACCTGACACAACTCCTTAACTAGTTAAGGCTTGGGACAGTTGGATCTCTGTCTGATGTCCCTTTGCGGACCTCCTGGTGTCCCATTCAACTAACGGAGTGTCAGAGTTGGCAGGCTGCATCCACCCCATCCTCCAAGCCCTACGTCTTAGAGCCGATGAAATAGAGAGATGTGGTGATTGGTCCGAAGTCACCTAGTGATGGATAAGAAGCTGTTCTTTCATTTAACATGTATTTAGTGAGCCCATGTCTTTTGGCTGTATGATCAGGGAATTCAGTAAATACTTCTTCAGCTTGTCGATTGAATGGAAGATTTATTGACTTACATCCCAGAAGTGAAATCTCAGATGTGACCATAGTAAATGTTTCCAGCACCAATTATTTGCTAGGTACCTTCTATGCAGTCAACACCTCTTTATCCATCACATCCCTCCTACGACATCCTCTGGTTTTATAGATGAGAAGATAAAAGCTGATGAGGGTTAGCAACTTGAGTGCAGCACACAGCTCAAAAGGGGTGGAAGTAGAATTCAAATCCAGGCTGTTCCGGGGCAGTCAGTCAGTGCTCGGGACTGGAGGCAGGCAGCACAGGTGGAGTCAGGCCTGGCCACTCAAGGTCAAATATTATCTGTACCTCGGCTCTCCAGGAATGCTCTGACCAAAAATATCTGTGACTTAATGTCCTGTTACGGGCTGTCCCTCAGATCATTTTCTTCTCACACAAGGAGACCTGGCATTTTGTTCGGGGTAGGGGAGAAGTGAAACCCGTTTTTCTACGGTGGCTTTGCACCTTTGACAATTAGGTCTGCAGTCTAGGAAACAAGGGCAGTCAGCTTGCACTGGGAAAGAGGAAGAGAAAATTCTATCATGTCAGAATAATGAGATCTGTGATTTCAGCACTTACTGGGTCAAAGACACACACAATGTGTTATCTGTAATGCTTTCCTCCTGACATTCGGGAAATTGCATTTATGCAGAGGACACGGGACACTGGAACGTGGTACTCCACTGATGTCACTCAGAGCTGACAGACTGCAGTCTCTCCTGCCAGAGCCCCCTGGCCCTGATATTCCTGCAGGAGGACTGAGGCATGGCCCAGCCAGGGGACAGTGGGGTCTTCGCAGCTTCTGTGGCCCTGCTACGCCTGCGCTGCTCCAGCAGCAAGGGAACATCTCAGAATGCACACACGAGGCTGGTTAAGCAGGTGCATGTGCATGCCCTCCTTGGGGAGCCTATATGTGTGGAATGAGGTCCCTTCCAACCCAAGATCTTCCAGACCTCTTCTGCCTTCCAGCCCTTCCCAGAATATCAGACGTTTGGGGACATCCCTGGGCTTCCTCTAGAGTAAGTCTCCATTTCTGCTGGGGACCTCCTTCTTCACTTTCCAGTTCCTCCACACAGAAGCCCACGAGCCCCAGAATCATGTGGCTTGTTGCTCTGAGGTGGATTCAGAGGCAGGAGGTTATCTTTCCCTGTTCTGTGCTCCTCCATCCTTTCCCTGTCTCCCTGCTCTCTTCATCTGCAGTGGCAGTGACGAAGTGATTGATTACCCTGCCTCCGAGGTCTTGTGCAGTTTGAAATTTAATCTTGCCACACAGCAATGGACAGACTGAGGGGAGGGGCTCACACATGCACACTTGCACATATGTGTACACGCATGCGATCGTGCATGCATGCACTCATGCTCGCGCGCGTGCGCATACACACACACACACAAACACACACACGCACACACGAGACCAAAACAGGGAGTGAATCCTCCTTGGACATAACATGATTCTTCTCTCTGCTCCCTGCTAAGCTGGGAGCTGCTTTCTTGTCTGGTTCTGTTGGAGAGAACTCACGGTTTGTTAAATGGGCATGACAGCACGTCCCACACCAACCATTCCTCAGAGGCTGCCATTTTCTGTGGCAGTCAAATGAGCCAGTTGGACTGATGAATGGCTTTCAAACATTTTTAGAGCAGGACTCGTTTTTGAAATGAAAATCTCACCTGGAGCGTCAATGTAAAAAACACATCAGAGTGAAGAACGAGTTCCCTGGCTAGTCTCCCTCTTGGCTCTTTGGTCAGGTTCATGCCACTGTTGTCAGAGCCTCTAAAGAAGCCCTCGGAGTTTGTGCTACTCATTTGGAAATGCGGTAGACCGAATACTGAGCCCTTACCAAGCAACCCTAAGACCAGAGAGGCTAAGTGATTGGCCAAGGTCACACAGCAAGTTAGCAGTTGGGTTGGACCTGTAGACTGGGTCTTCTATGCCCGGCTACATCAGCCACATTTATGTCTCTGTATAGGGATGTCGAGTAGGTTTTGGTCCATTGCACTAGATTAAGGTTCATAGCTTAAGATAGGAAGCACTCACCCCTACATTTTCAAGACAGCCAGGAACAGTCGGTCTTAGCACTTTCTCCCAGAGCTTCCTATAAAAAGGCAGCACGGACCCTCCCATAGTCATCAACTCCTTTCCCCACCACTGAACCTCAGTCCACATCAGGAGAGAACTAGGGGCTGGGAAGGGTAGTTCTTCTTAGATCAAGAGGCACAGTGGAGGAGCGCAGGCCCTGCCATCTTGCCCGCCTCTCCCTTGAGAGAGATATTCCTCCAGAAAGAGACCTAGGAGCAAGAAAGCTGGAGGTGGATCTCACGTCTCGGGAGCTGAGGGGGATGGTGTGGAGGAGGGAGAGCGGGAGGTGGGTCTTACCTATCAGAGAACTGGGTGGCGGGGGGCACCTGCAGGATCCTCTGAAAGTCCCACTATGTGCCCCACACAGGGAGCAGTGACTACCGGTCACTGTAGGCCAGAGGAACAATACAAATCAAACTGGATAAAATTATAATCACACAGTTAGGCATAGTGATGTTTCTTCCTCCAACACATTGTAAGTCCCTAATGCCAATGATAGGAGAGAGGAGAGAACTTTACACTGGATATGAAATTGAAGTTGTAAAGTGGACTGGATTTTTTTCTTTGACTTTTTATTATGTAAAATCAAGTCATTATTACTATTACTAATAATTAAATTAACTTTTTAAATAAATTGAATTATTCAAATTTTATTATGGAAATTTTAAAAATACGCAGAAATGTTGAGCAACATCTATCTATCCACCTGTCAATTTCAAAGTTAACTGCAATGTCCTGACACTTCACCTCTAAACAGTTCTTAAAATTAAGGATATTCTTCTTTATAGTCACCAAACTATGATTGCATATACCTAAAGAAAATAGTTTCCTAATACCATCTAACACACTGAATCGGACTATTTTAATCAACAGGACTAGAAAGTTGTGGAATCTGCTTAGGATGTCATTAAGTCATAGGAGAGGGGGGATTAAACTTATCACAGTTTGAGGCAAGGCTTGGAAGAAATAAAACTGTTTCATGCTTATATACCAATGAGCTGAGACTCCTTAAGGAACTTACATTTATCCTTTTCACTCCTTAAGGGAGATTAGAGTTGATAGCAGTTATTTGGGGATATTTCACAAAGGAGATGTGGCTTCCTGATTCAGAGCTAGTCACCAAATATGGCCCCGGTGAATAATGCTTCTTGGTGTTCACAGCTTTGTCCACTCCCTTCCCATGTGACATCTGAAGTGGCTTTATGACTCACTTTAATCAGTAGTGTGACAAAATGACCTTGTGTTAATCCTGGTTGCTTAAACTTTTGTGCTTTTGTGGGTCCTCAACTACCATGTAGGAAGTCCCCATACCTGCAGGAGCCACACGGAGAGACCACGTGGGAAGGCCACATGGAGAGCAAAAGGACTTGCGGCTACATGGTGGAAAGCCAGAAAGTCCTAGCTGGCCCATGGAACCCGGTCTTCCTGCCTTCCATATGGGGAGGCACCAGACATGCGAGCGAGCCACAGGAGTCTTTGCCGCCCAGTCCAATCCCCGGATGACTACAACCCCAGCTGACGTCACATGACGAATAATAACCGCACAGCTGAGCCTAGTCGACCTATAGAACCTTAAGCAATAATTAAGACACCATGTTTTGGGCGGTGGTTTGTTATGCAATCGATAAGCAAAACCAGAGCTCTCAAAGCAAAGTCTGTGTTGGATTTGAAAGCAGGCTTTCCACAAAATATGCAATGTGCCCCTGGGACTCGGAAGGGAGAGTCCCCTGCCTTACCCCAGTGGGTTACCCCTCCCTGCTCCTTCACGAGGGAGAGGCATACGCTGCATTTGGTCAGCTGCATGATAACAAGCACCACATTACAGGGCTGGGCAGCCAACGACATTATGATCCAGTAGATGCGGGAGGATGACATTTGATGGTGGCAGTGATGACAGATCATGTTGTCTATCTATAGAAAACATTCCATCTTACCTGGACCTGTCCCCGGAGAATGATGGAGGCACCTTTCCCTGCACAGCCCGGGGACCAATAGGAGCCAGGCATTGAGGGCTGAGCCCGCCCCAGGCTGAAGCCAGCTCCCAGGGGGTCCTTTGATGATGATGAAATTGACTCGTAGTGATGTAAAGTGGGCAGCCCTGTCCAGCAGCCGATCTTTTCGGGCAATTATTTGGAAGTAATGAAAGTGAATGCATGACATTTAAAAAGAAACTCCTCCGTCAGCAAGAAAGCTGCCACATTCTCCTGCACCTCTGAGAATACACTTAGCTTGAAATAATGTTCATTTTAGCTAAGTTGTAAATTACAAGTGTGTTGGGGTCCAAGGGGATTTATTACCATTTGGAAGGAGGTTATTGGGCCTTGTGCGTGGCTGCTGCATACGGTGCATGTTACAAAGTGGCTGTGTCGTGAAGTTTGCAGCCAGGGAAGGTACCTTGCTCGCTTTCTTTTTGGCTCTTTTTCTTTCTTGTCCTTCACCGCTCCTCTCTGGAGGCTTCTTATTGCTAACGTTCCACAGAAACGCCAGCAATAAAGAGCATGATGTTGCAATCTGATTTTCCAATTGTTGCTTGGATTTAATCGGACACCATTAATGACAAATTATAAGAGCCTGTTTGATGAGTGGGTTGGCTGGGCCCTCCGTCCCCGGATTGGGGGAGAGAAGGGAGGCGAGGCTGTGCACAGGGGTTCAGCTCAGGGTCCTGGAACAGTGGGTGAGACTCAGAGGAGTAACAGGGCTGACCTCTCACTGTTTTGTTCCCTGCCTTCCCACTGATTATGTGTAGGTGAAGGAAGGGCCTCTAACAGGGTGGTGGAACTCAGCATCGGCTGACCACTCTGGTTTTCCTTTTCTTAGAGAGCTGTAGACAGGCCCCTGGGACTTGCCTTTAAGGCAACCTTCTTTTTCTTGGAGATGATAGTGTGGGGGCAGCCACAGAGAACACAGCTCGCTGGCCCTGGACTCCGAAGACCTGAATGGGAGTCCTGGTTCTGCTACAGATTCTTCACATGACCTCAGAGCAGTTGATTTGAGCATCAGTTTCTTCATCCGTGAAAGAGAAATTAAAAAAAAGCAAACCCGCCCTGTCAGCCTCTCAGCATTGCCTGGAGTATCAGGCTAAGGGGACTCATTCAGTGAAGACTTCCTGGGAGCCATGAGCAGACGTTGGTGTTGAGCGTGCTGCGCGGGCCAAGATGAGGGTTTTGGAAGCCCTTGGCAGACTGTAAAGGGCATGCAGTTCCTGTTTCTATTTAGTGCACGTTATATGAGTTTCTGCTGTCTTACAAGTTAGGTTGTCAAAATTTAGTGGCTTAAAACAATACCTCTTTATTATCCCACAGTTTCCCTGCACTGGGTGTCCTGGTGGTGGTGGTGGTGGGGTCTGGGTCCTTTGCTCAGGGTCTCACAGACAAAGTCGAGGTTAGTCGGGGGGAATGTGATCTCATCTAAGGCTCTGGTCTTTCCCCAAGCTCACCCAGGTTGTTGGCAGAATTCTGTTCCCTGTGGTTGTAGGATCGATGCCCCTGTTTTCTTGCTGGCTGTCATCTAGAGGTCACTTGCCACCACCAGAGGCCACCATGGGTTCTGGTTGTAGGAACCCCACCATAGACGCTCTCACAGCATGGTGGCCTGCTTTGTGCAGGCCACCAGGAGCGTATCTCTGACTTCTTTCTGTGGCTCACCTGATTATGGCTGGTCCGCCCAAGATCATTTCCCTTTGAATTAAGTCAAAGTCAACTAACCGATCAGTAGCCTAATCATGGGAGGGATATCTCATTCTATTCACCGTTCCTGCTCAGAGCCTGGGGGAGGGTGTCACTTAGGGTGTGCATGTGGGGGTGTCACTTAGGGTGGGAATGTGGGGGGCATCTTAGGTTCCTGCCTAGAAGACGCGGCATGGGTCTGTCTTTCTACTGGGGGCAGCTGGGACCTGTGTCCGTTCAGTGGCTTCATCAAGGTGCGTGGCAAAAAGCAAGGCTGATGTGCTGTGCTGTCTCTGACCCGTGACTTTCCCTCTCTTTCTCCCCAGAGGACAAGGTGACTCCCATGCTGCTTTGGTGACCAACAGTCCTGCAGAAAGCCCATCCCTTCGCAGTCTTGGGGTAACCCTGTTCTTTGTTAGAATCATCAGAGGAGGTCAGCGCGAGAAGGGTGCTCGGGGATCAGCCTGGGCAGCTGCTCCTGTGAGCCTGGGAGAGACTTCACGCGACATCCTGAGTCAGCAGGTCCGCTCTCAGGTGAATCTGTTGAATGGGTCGGTTTAAACCAAACCAAACCCAACCTTAAAATCTGAGGTCCAGAGAAAGGAGTTGCCTGGGGTGTCCTGCTTGCTTTCTTCAGAGCTATATTTGATGTTTATAAGCTCTGCTTTCACACGTCCCTCTCAGGGGCTCACTACTGTACTTCTAGCCCTGTTACAGAATATATGTGAGCTCCGCTATGAGCAAGAGTGAAAGGGAGCCCAGACCCGCGCCTCACCTCCTGCAGCCCCGGGCAAGGGTGGGGGTGGGGTGGGGATGGGCACGGCCTCGGGAGACCCCGTGCGCCTCGCTTCCTCCATGCTGGTGACAATCTCCCAAATCTCCCAGCTCTGCCGCCCCCAGCTGCATCCTGAGCCGTGTGCAGGCCCAAATTGAGTTGTAGATGTGAATTATTTAGAGGTGCTGGTGGAATATTGTTGTATCAGTAACACAGACTATCAGTTTGTGGCCTTGGGGCGTCCCTGTACCACACTCTCACTATTTTCTCTCATGAATAATGGAGCAGCAGAATGACTCTGGTGTAGAGGACTCATACCCTGAGAAAACAAGGTTGCTCTGAAATTAATTTTCGGGATTAAAAGAGTGACAGAAAATCAATTAATCGCATATTATTCTATATGGAGCTAGAGTAAAGGAAACAGAGGGAATGGCTCGGCCCATACGTCAGCAAATGGCCAGGGTGGCCAAGAGCTTTGTGGGGGCTCATCACAGGGGTCCACCCATCCTGCCGGGGGAGCTGGGGGGCTGCCAGGCAGTGCCCCGCCCCAGGCCTGTGCTGTGCTGAGTGCATTCTTCTGGCAACTCGTGGTCATCCCTCTCCCTCCCTGACCCTTGCCCTCCCACCTCCCAGAATTGTCTGCATGGTGAGGAGAAAGATGAGCCTTCCCTGAAGTGCACCTCAGTTTTCTCCATCCTCAGAGCCCAGCCAGCTCCCCAGGAGGCAGCACTGTGAGGCTGGCGAGGGTTTTCCTCTGCACAAAACAGCTGCCTAAGTCTATGGGCCGCAGGTCTAGGAGTTCCTTCCTCTTCAGGTGTGCTTTCTTTATTTCTACCAAAATTTCACCTATGCTGCCTCTCTTCCACGCCCCAGGCAGTATTGCCTCTCTTGGGTATTTGGAGCTGATCAGAGCCCAAAACAAAGGAATGAGCCTCTCATGGTGACTTTTCACGCTTGGTCATTTGGTTGAGGGAGGTGGTTATCAGGTCAGTGGGCCATCCCATGGTCAGCTTTCCGAGATCTCTGAAAGTACTAGACCCTGTAGGTGGTGATCTCTTCTGTCCATTTGTAAAATTGGTGCTTTTGGGGGTAAATAAATCTTTTCTGTCTATAGGCTGGGAAGGAGGCTGAGCCCTTCTTTGTAGATAGAAGGTAGATGACAAAGAAGGCAAAGATATTTCGGACAGTTTCTTCAGGAGGAGAGCAAGGTTAAAGTGTGTCCCTCACTGTTACTTAAGTGGGTGTTGAGCAGGCAAACCGGCTTCTCTTCCTATCACTCAGCAACCCTGGTGCCCCCAGCTGAGCTGAACACTGTCCACACTTGCCTGCGGACGGCAGGGGACAAGAGCCTGCAAAGGAAGCCATGAAGTTGCGATGACCGTGCCTGACCGTTCCTTCCTCATCTCATCTGCTGCAGTTAACAGAGCCACCTGCACAGAGACGTAATCACAGACAAACTCAGACAGTTTAAGGCTGGTCTGCAGAAAGGGACCAACTGCGGCATCAGCTTCCAGAAGGAGAGAGACTCTTTTCCCCTCCCCTGAATTTTTTTTTTTTCTCCACTGAGATTTGACATTATGCTGAACTGATAGGACGAAGGCTAAGAAGGTTTTGAAGAAAGGCTTTCTTGCTGGCTTGTGCTTTTTTTTTTTTTTTTTTTGCAGCTGTTACACTCTGCTCCTCTCCTCTACTAAAAGGGAACAAATGGTCTTCTTACCAGCTGCCTGCGTCCTGACATGTCTGTGTCCCCCCACATGTCAAATAGGCCGTTGTGTCCTCCCAATTCTGGTGCAAGGTCTCGGCACAGCCAGCCTGAGCAGCTGACAGGCAGCGGCAGAGCACGCCCCTGCTTAGCTCCGTAGCTCCTGGGTCCTGCCCTGTGGTGTCCGGGTAGCGGACATGCCATGTGGCTGAAGTCTCGAGACTGGGAGGGCAACCCCCACCCCCCCAAACGCCCTGTGAGGGAAAAGCTCTTGTAGTGGTATGTATTTTAGCTTCTCCCAACTTTGCTTGAATGGTGAACTTCTGCTTTGTAAAGGTGCTTTTTGGTGACAACATAGCTGCTGCTTACAGTGTCTTCGAAGAATGCATCTTCCTATAGAGGGCACACCTTCCGGAAGTGGGGCGTCTGCTGCCTGTTTCACATCCATTTCTGAGTAAGGACCAAGCTCTTGCTGTCCCTGTCCTGGAGAAACCTCTGAGGGTGTGGAGCTCGGGTTCCCACATTCTGTTTCCTTTCAGGTGAGGGCATGCATGGGGGACCACATTCTTCTATGGTGAGTTTTGTGGCAAGGAACTCAAATCCCTGCTCTGCAAGGTCATTTTGGTTTGGATTCCCTGTCTCAGTTTCCCCTCCCACACTAACTGGAGGAGTTTGGTCCAGCAGAGCCTTGTAACACAAAACTTTGGAGCTAGGTAAAATAATACCCATCTTACAGCTGAGCAAACTGAAGCTCAGGGGAATCAGACAGCTCGTCTGAGGTTACACAGTGAACAACCAACAGGGGTGGAATTAATTACAGGCCAGCTTGGCACTGGAATGCAGTAGGATCAATCTGTCTTGGCGCCCTCCAACATTGTTCTTCTATAGATTTAACTGAATCTTTTGGTGATGTTGGTTTTGCAAGGCTGCTGACTGGTGCTCCAGCATTTCTTTACATTCACCAAGTCCCCTGCTTCAGGGTGGAGAGACTGACTCTCAAGGGAAGGAGAGATCAGGCCTTGTGACCAGCCTTGTCTGGTGTGAAGTCCCTCTGGCAAGCTGGTTGGACACTAATACGCAATTTGCATCTAAATTCTGCAGGCTTTCAGCTCACACCCCATTGACATTGCATCATCCAAGACTACTTTAGAATATAATTAAACAGAATATAATATCTCCAAGTTGAGTTGAATGGAAACACAGATATGTGTGGTGGAAGGAACGATGCGCTTACTATCTCTCTCACTGTTGAGGTTGGAGTCCTGAATCTGAGCTCTGACCAATTGTCTGTATCTAGGCAAATTAGTTATTCTCTTTGAATCTATTTATAAGGTGAGTGCCATTATATCTCCCTATCTTACATGGCTTGTGTGCATATTAAATGAAATAATGCGTGTGAATACCGCCTTGTGATTTGTCAAGCGTTATACACCAAAATGATGGATAATTATTATATAAACCTATTTCCTCTTTTGCCATCTTGGTTTCTTTCTTCTCACTGGAGAGAAATCTCTACACCCTCTTTTAGATTTTCTCCCCCCAAATTACCTGTGCTTTTAGATAAAAGCTAACCCTGAGGAATAATTCTTTGCAAGTATGAAAAGGCATCCGAGACACAATGGCTGCCCAACAACTATATTAGATGGTGGACAGCTTTTTAAAAGGCTTCAAGATACCATGAAAATATGTGGAACTTGACAGCAAAGAGCCTTGGAAGGAGGTCACTGTTGAGTAGTGTGGACTCACAAGGCCGAAACCACTGCTGTGTTCAACTGCAATGGAGTGGCTTCCTGCAATTCCAGTAAGCACCGTTCACACCAGCAGAAATGCAGACCACACATCCTTTCCTGTGGACGAAAGGTCGGCTTTTGATGCCCTCCTTCATCGGTCTGTTGTTTCCTGCCGGCCTATCCCCTGTGATCTATAAGACACTGATATTGATTTTCCATGATCTTTTTCATGGAAAGTTATCAGCCTTTGCCTGTTTTTCTGGATGGTTTAGCAAATGGCTGAGATTTCTGGCCTTTCCCTGGGAAGATAGATGTAGATTCTGCTTAATAAACTAATCTGGAGTGGAGGTTACACCGTTAGCTGGGTGCTTCTCGGGCTTGTATCTGCCTTAGAAGCATTGGCCAGGGACCCAGAAACTTCTTCTAGGGTCTAAAGATTTTGAAAGTTTTCCATTTAGGCTGGAGGTGGGAAGGGTCTGGACTGTTGAGAGGGTGATGAAGGGTAGGAAGCGAAGGAATGGAATAAAAAATGAAGGCATTTTGCATCAAATTTGAGAAAGGGTCTCAGGGACTTGCAAACATAGGGAGGGGCTGCTCACACCTGCCCTTCTCCTCTGTATCTCTCCCTCACTAGAGAAATGTCAGGTTATGATGTGATCTAGCATGTGAGGTAGTGATATTTCAGGGACCTGTTTCTAGATTGTTACCTCTCCAAATTTTATTTATTCACTTGTCTATTCATTTAACAATTATTTATTGAGGGACGGACATGCGGTAGGCACTTTTCTAGGGGATAGAGATACAACAAAGAATAAAAATGAAAAAGAAATCCTGCCTTACTAGAACTTATATTCTAGTACAAGGAGGCAGGTAGTAAGCATAAATAGTAAATATATCAGATGAAGATACAGCAATGGAGAAAAAGAAACCCAAGGGAGAAGGATAAGGAGTACAGTGGTATTGTTGACTTTTTAAGGTGGCTGAGAAAGGCCTAACTAATAAGGTGACATTTGAGCAGGCACCTTCCTAAGGCAGTGAGAGCAAGCCATGTGGATACCTGGTACAATGTTTCCCATGGGTTGCACAGGTGAGAGTCCTGGGTGGGAGTAGCGTGCATATACCAGGAGAACAGGGGGGATCAGAGTCCACAGTGGAGTAGTTGAGGGGAGAGCAGTGGACAGGTTAGAGAACTGAGTGGCAGGTGGTTAGGCCAGGTAGGGCTTCAGAGTCTAGGGTTAGGAACTTGGCTTCTTATCCTGAGTGAGATGAGGAGACACTGAATTGTTTTCAGTCAAGCAGTCATCTGACTTTGGTTTAAAATGATTCCTCCGGCCAGTGCATTGATAATAGGTGATATGCAGAAAAGAATCTATGACAAAATCAAAAGAAGTGCTACAACTTGGACCAGATTGGCTGGGTAGCAGTGGTGAGTCAGATGCTGGACATTGGTTGAAGGTAGAATGGAAATACTTGCTGATGGACTGGACTGGGGCATAGCAGAAAGTGGAGAGTCAGGGATGGTCCAGAGGTTTTGGCTGGAACAATTACAATGATGGAGTTGTGATTTACTGGAAGGGGGGAAAAAGAGCCCTCCACCCTCAACACTCCTGTCATGCCTCCTTACTCCACCATCTGATCCATCTGACTGTGTAACATCCGTCTCCTGCTGGCTGGAGAAATATTTAATGAGATGGTAATCACTATGGCATTTGTAAAATCCAGAGTTTTGTGGTGGTGTTAATAATTCTTTCTTGGTGTAGATCTATGCTATGGGGCAGGTGGGGTGCACCTGTGCTCCCTTATAAGGCTCCTGCCACATACTTGATACCAGTAAATTAACTTCCTAAGCTAAAGCATGGCTCTTTGAATAATGTCCCCAGGGAATGGAAACCACTGCAGAAAGAGCACAAACTCGTTGTGCCAGTCCAGCCCCTGCAAGGTCTCTGCATCTCTCTTGGCCTCAGTCTGCTGTCAGGTAAGAGGAGGGTAATTTTTTCTGTTTGCTTATTTTGGAAGGTTGACGTTGAGTTCTCCCAGGAGTGTGCTATGCAAATGAAAAAAAAATGGACACAGCCTGGCATTTGGGACCTGCACACATTTGAGTACACAGGAGTGTCTGTGTTTTATGTTTTGACATCACTATGATTAGCATCCAAGCTGCACACATTCTTTTTTAAAGCAAGAGAAACAAATTGGGTTGGAAAAGCTCTAAAGTTTCCCATTTAGGGACATAAAGTGTTCAAGAATGTGATCATTTTTCAGTTAATGCTAAGTAGCCTTCAGGCTCAAGAAACCACTGGGCATTCCTATCAAGATAGCAAAGTAGCATTTGACAGTGAAGCGTGAATTAGAGGGACTAACGATCATGTGAGAACTATGCACAGGTCCTAGGGACACGGAAGGCTGTGGTGAACCAGTGTGCGCATGTGCGTGTGTCCGCTTGCATGTTTTGTGTGTGTGTGTCAGTGGAGGGGCGGTGACTGAAGCCTGAGGTGGAGAAGAGAAACCTATCATACATGGAACATGCTGGACAATCATCACTGGTGCCCCTACAGTAAATGGAGAGCCACAGTCTGGAGTCCTCTCGGGGTGGTGCCAAAGGCCTGATGGGGTGAGGAGCTGATGGAAGGAAGGGTGAGCTGATCGAACCTTTAGACCTTCCCTTCTCCGCAAGGGAACCGGAAGCCAAGGGGAGCCAGCAGTGGTTCTGTGGTGCCCTGGGACTCTGTACCTTGGGTTCATTTCTTCTTTTAAACTTCTCTGAGTGAAAGCAAATTACAGCTTGACCCATGGTCCTTCACCAATATGCATTACCAGGCAAAGGAGCTGAAATCCCCAAATGTAAGAAAATGAGCTTACAGGTTAATGTTAATGAAACACCCGAGAGACACAAACCAATAAAAAGGGAAGAAAATGGAATTATACATACTAATAGAAGTAGAATGACTAGAACAGATGAACAAAGAAGAAGCAAAATAAATACCCAGCAAGATAAAGAAAACATCTGCAGAATGCAGCAAAAAAACCATAATCAAGTGAAAATATTAAGCATGACAAATATCTCGTTAAAATAAAGAGAATATATAGGATAAAATAACAATAATAGAATAATGGAAGATTGAGAAATTCTCCCACAAATTCTAAAAGATAAGGAGAAAAGAATTATAAATATTAGTGCTTGTTTGCTTGCTTATTTATTTATTTACTTATTTTAGAGAAAGAGCAAGCGAGGGGCAGAGGGAGAGGGAGACTCTCCAGCAGACTCCCTGCTGAGTGTGGAGCCTGATGTGGGGTTAATATCCCAACTCTGAGATCATGACCTGAGCCGAAACCAAGAGCTGGATGCTCAACCGATGGAGTCACCCAGGCACCCTTATCAGTGTCTTTTAATAGAAGTCCCAGAAATAACTTGTACTGCCCAATGGAAAGCTGGAAAGGATGGAGAAAAAGAATAAAATATTATAGAGAAAAAAGTTAGACTTGGAAGAATAAATTATTATTTACCACTGCTCATAATAAATCTAAATGAGTTAAATTAAAAGATGAATTCTTTACCTTCTCACACTTACAAGGATGGCTACTATTATAAAAATAGAAAATGACAGGTGTTGGCGAGGATGTGGAGAAACAGAGCGCTTGAGCACTGTTGGTGGGCTTATAAAATGGCGTAGCTGCTATGGAAAACAAAGGGTAATTCCTCAAACAATCAAAAATTGAATTACCACATGATTCACCGACTCCACTTTTGAGTCTATAGCCAAAAACCTGAGAGCAAAAACTCAAAGAGATATTTGTACACCCATGTATGCAGCAGAATGAACCACAACAGTTGAAAGGTGGAAGCAACAGGTGTCTGTTGGTAGACAAATAGATACACAGAATGTGCTCTATACATATTATGGAACATTATTCAGCCTTAGAAAGCAAAGAAATTCTGACTCATGCTATAACATGGGTTATAGATTTTATGCTAAGTGGGATAAGCCAGACACAAAAGGACAACTATGGTATGATTCCACTTACACGAGGTACTTAGAATAGGCAAATTCATAGAGCCAGATAGCAGTTCCCAGGGGCTGGGATAAGGAAGAACAGAGAGTTATTGTTTAACATGTGTGAAGATTCAGTTTGGGATGATAGAAAAGTTCTGAGGTTGGATACTTATGATGATTGCACAACAATGTGAATGTACTTAGTGCCATCGAACTACACACTTAAAATTGGTCGGGGGGGGGTTGCCTGGTTGGCTCAGTCAGTTAGGCATCTGACTCTTGGTTTTGGCTCATGTCATGGTCTCAGGGTCATGGGCTCGAGCCCCACGTTGGGCTCCACGATCGGCATGGAGTCTGCCTGAGATTCTTTCCATCTCCTTCCCTTTTTGTCCCTCCCCATTCTCTTTCTCTAAAACAAACAAAGAAGCAAACAAACAAATAAATTAAATCTTTTAAAAATTGTTAAGATGGTAAATTTCATGTTATGTGTATTTTACCACAGTTTTTTAAAAAAGACACATTCTCAGATTGGATTATGAAAGACCAATAATGTGTTGACTCACTTAAGTGATACAAGAGGGATGAAAATAAAAGGATAGACAGAAGAAGATGTTCTGGGCAAATATAAACAAAAGGAAAGAGAGATAGCAAACTTGGTATCTGATATATTTGAATTCAAGGCAAAAATGTCACAAGATATAAAGAGACTTTATTACATTCCTGTTTGGAAGGATAGAATAATAAGATATAGCAAATGAAAAGGTTGAGTTGTTTTATAATCCTAGGAAAAGGCATGAGGAAGGAAATCCCAGGGTCAGGAAAATTGGCAGCAACTTAGAGTTTAGGCTGTAATCCCGCTTCACTAACCTGATACTGAGGTTGGAACCTAAAGATTAAGCCAGGAAAGACCTTCTGTATTTGAGGACCTGGGGACTGATGGAGGGGATCTGATGGGCCAAGAGGCCAAAATGGACTAGATGAAGGTAAGAATCAGCTTGACTGGGTGAGCTGATCACCACTCTCTCCGTAAGTGAGCTGGATGCCCATGATTCGTCACACTAGATTCTCGCTTCTAGAGTAAAACACGCCTGATTCTCAGAACTTGGTAAATTGATCATAGAGGAGGAAAAGGCGGTGTCACTTACCAAGCAATTACCATCAGGTCGTGTGATGGGAAGGCAGAGAGGACAGACAGGTTATGGGCTTGGTGCCACACATGGAGACCCAGCACTGATGCTCTTGGCACTGTCATCCCATGATATGTGGATTAGGCAAAGACCCCAAAGTAAAGGATTAGCTTCATCCCAGTGAAGAAGGTCCCACCTGAGGGCCAAGAGGCTCTGGGCACCTGAATGATCATCACTGGACATTCCCCTCCTCAGGGCAATGGTCTAAGGACAGCATGGCCATGGATGAAGGCCATGAGGGAGGCACCACGGCCAGCATGGGTGGGAACTGTCTCAGTGAGCAAGAAGGATGTTTCCTCCCCTGGCCACCATTAAAAGTTGGGCCCCTGCCTGCCTGTATAATTAGAATGTGACTAAAAAAGACTGAAGGGACAGACATAACTCAGAATCAGAGCCAATTTTAACCTTCTATGAATAATTGGACTGCCAGTCTGTCTAGATTTTTCTAGGTTCTTTCACAGTAATTGATATGGTGTTGTAGGAAAGTTGATCCCTGGACTCACCCGGGGGGCCTCACTGCGGAAGCAGCATCTACATGAAGGGGGTGCCCCTGAGGCTAATCTGATCCCCAGGCCTGGAATTTGCTTAGGTCCTTCTCCTGACCTATCAAGGGGCATCCAAATACAACGGTCTGCTGATTTATTTCCCTAAACAAACAAGACAGGACATGAAACTTGACAACTTTGGTTTCGTTTTGAATTACTAAGAAAAAGCCTTGCAGGGGAATAAAAATGAAGTCACATCTACTTGTGTGCTTTGTGAATTAGCCTCATTATAAGGTATAAAACTGCCCTAAACTAGGACTGTACTAGGTAATGAGGATGTTCACTCCCAGGTCTGTGGTTCAAATGACAACAAATAGCACGCATCATGGAAGAACCCTCTGTCCCACCTCCAGGGCAGGCAAACAGGGGCCTGGCAGGTGAGGTGACTTGGCTAAGGTCACACAGCAGGCCTCGACAGGGCTGAGATGTTGATTCATTCTTCCTGCTTCTCTGAAGTCCATGCCATTCTGCCCTTTGCATTATTTTGTACTCCACTATTTCATTCATTGACCTTCATATCATTTGATATCTCTATTACATATAATATAATCCAGTTATACATAATAAGTACAAGGAAGCTCTTGTTTACACTAAAAAGTGGATGAACCTATAAGACACATTCAGTATGTCTTGGGTCGGATAGTGGGCTGAATCAAGGTAGATTTCAAAAGGAAGCAGGCTGGGCTTGAATGACCCTGATGTCCAAGACAGCCCCCTGCCTCTATGCCACCGAGTCCCCGGAAGCTCTCTGACACTTGCTAATTACAGTGACTAATTAACATGCTATTAGCCTCTAATCATGAACCCAGACAAGATTAGTAATGATAAAACCATGGAAATGAATTTACAACCATCTACATACTTTTCCTTGACCTGGCAGGGCTTGCGCTTCTCTTTGGGAAGGCAGAAATGGGAGGTCTGTGAGCCTGGGAACAGAAGGCCTAAGGAAAAGATGAGGTGCTTGGAGCCACAGCTGAGCTGGGAAGAATGCCCCATACCAGGCAATTGACCCCCATGGGATGGAGTCCCCTGAAGGAGCTAAAAACTCAAAAGTAAAGTAGGTCAGAAAACAAAAAAAGCTGAGTCAACCCCAAACTAATCAAACTGTATGCAGGGTTTGATTAAAAAAAATTAAAGCCTAAATTATGTGACTCAAGGGTGATGTGTCAGAGTTATGGGCTGTTTATGTTGTTCCAGGCACCACCCCCACCCCGCCCCATCTCGCCGAGCCGCACATCTATTCGGGCAGCGGAAAGGCAGCAGACAGATTCTTAGGGAGCCATCCTCAAGTTCTTGCTTTTCCTCACTCTCCTCTTCTATTCTCCGTCTCTCCTTCTCCCCTATTGCCTCATGGCCTCTGCCCCACACCCGGCCTGTGGCTTCTCGTTTGTAGTCTTGCAGCAGTCGCCCCTTGAGCTCTATGCATCTAGTTTCTCTCTAAGTCAATCCATTCTCCACACTCAACTGAAAGCAACAACAACATGAATAACAGTGAAATACACTGCATTTCCCAGGAGTTCAAACTCTCCGGGGTGGCTCTCAGGCTCCCTTACAATTGGATTTCAGCACCACTGAGCCACCCATTACCTTCCCTGTGCCCACTGTCTTGGAGCATCTTAGGCTCTTCCCATCTCACACTTCCCTTACTTCTGCTCCCGAACCCAGCACATTTTTCCATATTAATTTTTAATAATATTTACAATTCAAATGGCAGGTTTTATGAGATATATGATATCTATGATACATATATCATAAAACCTGCCTTTTAACCATTTTGAAAATCCGTTGGTATTAATTATATCTACAATAATCATACAATCATCTTCACAAGATATTTCCATATCTGTATTTTTTTACATGTTTTTAGAATTTATTTTATTTATTTATGTATGTATTTAGAAGGAGGGAGATGTAGAAGGAGTAGGAGAGAGAGAATCTTAAGTAGGCTCCCTGCTGAGCAGGGAACCCGATGCTTGATCTTGCAAACCCAAGATCATGACCTGAGTCCAAATCAAGAGTTGGACACCTAGCCTGCTGAGCCATCCAGGTGCCCCTCTGAAAATTTTTCATCACCCCCTAAAGAAAGTCTGTACCCATGAAGCAGCAACTCCCTGTTTCCCCCTCTTGTCAGCCACTAGTAAGCCATAATGTACTTTCTGTTTCTATAAATTTGCCTATTCTAAATATTTTGTAGAAATGGATTCAGACAATATTTGTCCTTTTCTGTCTGGTTTCTTTCACTTACCATAATGTCTGCAAGATTCATGCATGTGGTAGCATGGATCATATTTCTTTCTTTTTATGGCTGCATAATGTTCCATGGTCTATCCAGACGACATTTTGTTTATCCATTTATCTTTGGTGGACACAAAAGATGCTTCCATTGTTTGGCTATTGTGAATAGTGCTTCAATGAACACAGGCATACAAGTATCTGTGTGAGTCCTTGTTTTCATTCTTTTGGATGTATACCTAAAAGTGGAATTCCTGGGTCATATGGTTGTACAGTTAATGTTTTGAGGACTTGTCAACCTGTTTTTTACAGCAGCTGTATCATTTTACATTCCCACCAGCAAGGTGGAGTGTTTCAGTTTCTCCACATTTTCATCGACACTTGATATATTCCATTTTAAAGATTAGACATCCTAGTGGATGTGCAATGGTATCTTGTTCAAGTTTTGATTTTCATTTTTCCAATGACTAATGATGGTAAGCATCTTTTCATGTGCTTATTGGCCCTTTTAATATCTTCTTTAGAGAAACATCTATCAGGTCTTTTGCTCATTTTTTAATTGGGCTGTCTCTGTT
This sequence comes from Ailurus styani, assembly GCA_002007465.1. NCBI lineage: Eukaryota > Metazoa > Chordata > Mammalia > Carnivora > Ailuridae > Ailurus > Ailurus styani. The sequence goes on from LNAC01000341.1 coordinate 1,656,733, forward strand.
GTTGAGTTGTAGGAGCTCTTTATATATTCTGGTTATCAAACCTCTATTAGAGATAGGATTTGTAAATATTTCTCCCACTATTTAGGTTATCTTTTCACTTTCTTGGTAGTGTTCTTTCATGCACACAAGTTTGTAATTTTGATTTCTGGATGCTAATGGCACATGAATATCAAGGTGGAGAATAGCTTCCCACTGCTCCCCAATTAATACACTGAGCAAGTGGGAGTTCCCCACCAGCTGACCTCTCATCCTAGATTCACTGTCACATTTGCTCAAAAGGTTTGATGATGCCAGGCCACCAAATCATTTTCTTTCCTCACTGTTAAATCGAATCAAGACAACAAGTCCTGATTGAATGACTCCTCTGTGCCAAACCCATTGCTTAGAGCTCTGGAGGGACACAAAGAACTCCACCTGACCTTGCCCCTTCCTTCTCCCACAGCACTTACAACAGACCAGAAGTGCAAGGTTTTCAGGCAGATTATGTTGCAGAGGACTGTATTAGCTTCTGCTGCTACTATAACAACTATACACTTAATGGCTTAACACAATACCAGTTTATCATCTCACAGTTCTGGAGGTTAGACATCCAAAATGCACTTCATGGAGTTAAAGTCTAGGTGTTGTCAGGGCTGTGTTACTTCCAGAAACTACAGGGAATTGCTTTTCCTAGTTTCTGGGGGTTGCCTGCATTCAGGACCCATGGCACCTGCACTGGCATGACACCAGACACAGCCTTGACTACCACGTCTCTGACTCTGACCCTCCTGCCTCCTCCTTTCACTCTTGTGCATCCTTCTGATTACACTGGGTCCACCCAGATAATTTAGGATAATCTCCCCATCTGAAGATCCTTAAGTTAACCATATCTTCCAAGTCCCTATTGTCACATAAGCTAATTTAATGTATCCATAGTTTCTGGGCCCTGTGTCATGAGATATCTCTGGAGGGTGATATCTGAGCCTACTACAAGAACTATGGGCAGGCTGATCTTTTGTGGATCAGAGAGGATCCCTGCGCTTGACCCCATGGTCAAGTACATGCAGCAAGTGATCCCTCCCCCATCTCGGGACTCTTCATTTTACAGAAGAAACCAAAACCCAAGGGGAGAGATAGTGACTTACTTCAGATCCATACCTAGTTGTCTGCAGAGCCCAGCCTAGGAATAGGCTCCCTGATCTAGAATGGAAAGATTCAACGACTTAGCCATTGACCGGTGAAAGCAAGACAGGAGAAGGGGCCATTGCCTCCAGCCCTCTTTCTCTGGATGTACAAAGCCTCAGCCGATCACTTGCAAATGAACGTATTTTCAGAGTCTGGATAAATCGAGCTTCTTCCGTCAAAGAGGGGCACGTGTATTTTGTGATCTATGTCTTGTTACTGTCCTCGGAGGATCTCATATTTTCCCCTTTATTTTTAAATTCCATTCCAGTAGCCATAAGAGCTGCAAGTCCGTTACTCCATTGCTCTTCACAAAGTTGAAACCAACAGGGATTTTCTTATGAACACCCAGAGGACCCTCAAGGGTCTTGGAATGGGCCAGTGCTCAGGAAAGCCCTACTCCCAGATTGCTCGAGCCGACAGATTGCATTTCCCATTAGCTCAGCCATTAGCTGCTGCCTTCTGTCACTTTGTGCCCACACACGGTCTCCCCACAGACATCCAGAAACTTGCCTCCTGCCCACCCTTGCCACTCCGGCACTGCTCTCTGCTAAGAGTGACACCCCTCTCTGCCTGCCACTCCCCCCCGTTGTCTGACACTAACTCAGAGACTTGCGTCTGGGGCTGGAATTTTGTCGTTGCTATGGAAGTGGGAAAAAGCTCAGGCTTCCAAACTCACAGAGTGTCCAAAAACACACACGGCATCTCGCGCTGACACACCACTGACAACCTGCGATGGCGGGGATGTACTTTTGAGTGTCGTCTTGACAAGGAGCAGGAGCCTCTATCTGCCGGCCCATCCGCCTGGCCATCTGTCTCCCAAGATTGTCTGCACTAGACTGGCTCGGATCCTGCGCCTCCCTTGGTGGGGTGCGCGTCCTTGCACGGCCTGACTGCCTCCAGGGGGTGAGAGGAAAGAGCCCCTTGTCAGTGGAGCCTTTCTGCTGGGAGGACGTGGGAGTGGGAGGGCTCCGGGGGAAGCTCGGGGTCACTTCTTGGCTTTGGAAGCTCCGAGGCCACGGGTGGGCATTTCAGCCGGGTGGCAGAGGGAGGAGAGCCAGATCTCCTGCCTTGTTTGCGGCCTGAAGCCACAGCTTTTGGGATTTCCTTGGCTCTTGGAAAGGCAGCCCTTTGGGGAGGCGCCAGCATTTCCAGGTGGTGCGGAGAGGGCTGCCCAAGACACGTGGATTCCTTTGCTTCCTGTCTCCAGCTCCCTCTGGGAGGAAGGGATGGAGGAATTCCTGGCTTCGGTGGACTTGCCAGCTAATGTCATGGGCATATTCACCCATCGAGGTGAAAACTAGGGATCTGTAGCATGGGGAAGGGGCATCTGAAGGTCTGGTGGGACGAGTGGCCAATGGGGCCAAAGGGAGAGAAGATAAAGATCTCTTAACACCTACTAGCGACAGACCTACAGATTCCGCCTTCCACCCGAGGCCCTGTTGTGCTCATCCATCAGGACGTGGAGCAAAGCTTTCTATCTCACACGACGTCTACCGCACGGCTTTAGCTGGGAACAGACAGGCAAGCACATGCTCACAGGGCTCACCCCCACCCCAGCCAGTGCTTCCTGGGGCCCCATTTTGCATCCCTTTTCCATTGTACCAAGACATTTCTAGGCCTGGTCCATCACCGAATGGCTTGGAGGGAACCCTGTAATCATCTGTATTCAGTCTCCTCTGAGCTCATTTGTCCAGAATAATTTCTTCTCTCCTATGCCCCTCCCTCACGCTTCTGCCTCAGGCATGTGAGGTGCTGGGTTTCATGCATTTGACTTGTGCGCAGGCTGACCAACGCTCCCCTTGCCTGCAGCAGCTGTGTGGCCCCGAGCCGGATGGGGCTGGCTGCCGTCTGGCCTGGGGTCAGAGGCTAGAAGCGCTGCCATCAACACCCCATCCCCAAGATGACAGCTCTCCTTCTGACGCAGGGAGCCTACCAGCCCCGGGAATTATTAGCTGATAAATATTTGGCTGTGTCTTCTCCTAAAATAATCCTCACATACAATGATGACTGTCAGCCGTGGCTCTTGGATCTAATTGCAGCCTCCCTTTCTGCATCTGGTATCAAGGCTCTCACGTGACTGCTGGTCTCTCAGGGAGAAAATTGTGCTAAGAAGCTTATAAAACTTAAATGCTGGGGGGTGGGGCCAAAGGAGGCAAACCCGACCGGAACAAGGAACTGCTGGGGCTCAAGCTATTATTCTGTTGTTGGGGCATCCAGCACTTGGACAAAGCAAGTTCCTTCCCTCAACCTGAACTGCAGCCTCAGCTCAGCCTCAGCTCAGTGCTTCCCAGAGTCGGCTCACCACAGCACTCCAAAAATCCTTCTGTCTCCAGCTATGGCGAGACAGTCCCTCGTTAGCTCACATTTACTGGGAAAGAAACAGTTACATCTCAAAACATTAGCAAAACAGCGAAGGTCAAGGGGATAGCTGGTTGTAAGAAGCAGGAAGAAAGTGTGGCGGGGATTTCTGGGTGAGTCTTTCAGACACAGCTGACTGCACATTGCTTTGGGTTTCAAATTTTCTTGTCCTGACTTCAGGGACAAATAAACCAAAATTTTGCTAGTTTAAACCAAAAAATTGATTTTTTAGAAATCGATAGACTATCTTACCATTGAAAGAACACTTGAGCAACCAGCCTGGAGCACTAGCAAAATGTCTTCAAGGGACTTCTGTCCACAGTACTACCGTTGAAGGGATTGAATTTCAACTAGTTTTGGTTTTTATGTCTCTCTCCTGAACTTCAAATTCTTGGAAGATTGGGCTTGCCCCTCACCCGTCAGTCATGGCTCAGGGTGTGTAATATTCCCCCAGAGAAAGGAGGTCCTGTGGCTGACACAGCTGCCATGACAAGTAACCAGGAGAGGGGGGTCTCTGCTTCTCTTCCACCTCAGACAAGGGAGCATTTCCACGGGGCCGCTGGAGGCATTCACAAACATTTTGAGACAGGGAATTTTGCAGAAAGTGTTTTCAGATTGTCGCTGTACCCAAGGACTTTCCTTCAGCTGCAGAGATCTGGGTAGAACAGAGAGAAACACAAGCAGCTGAGACTGAGCAAATTTTTTATTGGGTCTCTGCTGTGAGCCAGTCACTCTCTTGGGTAGCTAAAAAAAGAGAGAGATTCCAGCCTTTTCGGTATTTACATTCAGAGAGTAGAATTGTATTGTTTGAAGACTTCACTGAAGGTCTTGAGAGCTTCCTAGTGTCTATTTGAGGAAGGACCCCAGTGAGTCACTGTTGAGGCATGCCTTTGCCTCACCCCTACCGAGTCCCTCACCAAGTTCTAACCATGCTACCTACTAACAAGCTCTTGAGCCCCTCCGATGCTTTCCACCCGACTCTCACTGCCTGAGACTCAGACACCATCATCCTCACCTCAGCAGGTCCACAACCCTTCTCCCTGGTCTTCGTAAATCCTCTCCAGCTTCCCTTTGTTTGTGGCCCACACTGCAGCCTGAATGATTTCTCTTATTCAAAACGAAAATCTGATGACCTCTGAACTGTGGTCCTGCCTTAAAGTCCTCCACAGATTCCCATTGATCTTATGATGGAGGATGAATGACTAATGAACCAAAAAGGCCCTGGGCAGCTCAGCTCCTGCTCTGCTTGCCAGCCTCCTCTTATACCACGCTCCACACTCCCTGGGCCATGCTTGGGCTACCTCGGGGCCCTTGCACAAGCTCTTTGTTTGTCTGGGATCCTTGTCTCTCTCTTCATACCTGAAACCCTACCCAGTTCTTCCTATAGTTCATTGCTTCTCAGCTAAAGGGAGAAATATGCCAATATGCTGTTCTCCCTCCTGCCTCCCACATGCTTCCGCAGCACAGGAGGGGTTTGTCACTATCCGTTCACTAGCACCATGACTGGGTTCATGCCAGTCTCTCCTAATAGGTTGTGAGCTCCCTGAATACGTGGGCCTTGGCTGTTTTTCCTCCCATTGAACTCCCAATGCCTAGCATGGGGCCTGAGCACCCTATGAAGGAAAGGAGGAATGAATGAATGAATAAAAAGGAAATACACTGTCTCCTATGAGAGACTATGCTATTATCCATCCCCCAAATTGTCACTGCTCCTTTCTAAAAAGGAGTTCAGAGAAACCTTGAGGCCTGCATTTATTGGCGTTTTCTCCAGTATATAGCCATGTACTTTCTAACAGGAAGGAGGAAATGAGGCTGTTTACAAGACATAATCCTGGACACCTAGTGGGTAGCCAACAAACACTTGTTGAAAGGACTTTTATGTGGAATTGCGTTCTAACATCTCAGAAAAGTGTTTGCTGAGGCCGAAAGTCTGCTGAGGAATAACACTGCCTTAGGATTTGAGGCTCCCATAGGACAGGGAATTCTGTAATGAAAAATGGGGGCAGGTGGCAGTGAGGGGAAGGGCACCACCATAAGCAGATCTCTAGCAGCGTTCAAATTGAAGGGCTTCTGACCTCTCTGTGAGTTGACCAAGTTAGCTGGTGGGTGAATCTGTGCGGGGGAGAAACCTTAAATGAGAACAAAGGCCCTACCCTGTATTTGGAGCTGCACGGGCACCATGGCCAGCTGAGGGGTTCTGCTTTCCCGGGGTGGGGGAGGGGTGGGGGAGTGGGACCCGGGTACAGCAGGGTCTAGGGCTCCGGGGTCTCAGGCACACTGCAGGGCCTCCGTACCTCCAGGATCCTTGTCTATAAGGTGGGGCCACATGTCGGTGCTGTTAGGAGGATTCATTGAATATTCAATTCACACCTTCCCAGATAGCAGCTAATGTAAGTTTTGAGAGGTGGAAAATCATCTTTCGATTCAGTGTCCAGTCTGCTGGGAGAATTTTCCCACCCCCCTGGTGAGGCCCACAGTAATCTCGGATGCAGGATCTCCCGTGCTCAGAGCAGAGGGGCCTGGTCGTTCCCATGCACCTGCCTTGGGTCGCCCTGGGCTGTCTCCTCACCTCCATTTAGCATTTTGATTTGTGCAGCTTTGCTGAGAATCTCTATTGCGGCATGTTGACTTATCACTCATCCCAATAAGTTCCCATTCTCTCTCCTCCTGACAGCCTTGCCTAATGTACTTATTCATTCAATTTAAATAAATCGAACATGGGCCTATGACAGCCGATAAGTGAGTCACACAAGAACAAACAGAAGAGAAAGCTCTGCAAATAGTCAAATGTCAAGTAAGAATGGAAAACTGTCCCCACAGCGTCAACGAACCTTGGATGTCTAATATTTATGGCCAATTGATGTCATTAGAAAGTAAATAAGCCCTCTTATGCTGCATTACATAAGATTAACTGCAGGCAATGGAGTTTACATGGCAGAGATAAGTGCAGATGGAAATAAACCTGTTTAAAGCAGAAATATTTGATGGGCCTCCTTGCTGCTTTTAAGATAATTGATCTGTATATCTGTATTGAATCTCGCCATAAAAGCTTTGAAGAGACTTGTGGCAAAGCCTGTTGAGACCCAAATCACATTTCTCTGGGGCCACCCAGCCAGGGCTGGAACCTTCCCAGAGAGGAACTCCAGGCCCAGGGACTGCAGAAAGCAGGGAAGAAGCAAGAGTTTTCTGGCAGTAGGGCCCCCACTGTCCCAGGTTCCTGGGGAGTAAGTCACTCTCTTTGAGTCCTTCCAGCAACGCTATGTAAGACAGGGCTTCTCAGTTCCCGAATCATTCATGGTGAAGGGCCAGTTTCCCCTTCTCGTGTGTAATTTTAATCCTTTGACACCTTGTCCTATTGTTCATGGCTAGCATGATGCCCCCATCACATGCAAGTCAGCACACAGGTTCGAGAACATCTGACTGGTCTGTACTGGGTTCAACAAGACGTGTCCACTGGTTGAGGCAACGTCCAGTTGTCCCAACATTCTGGAAGCTCTTTCAGTATAGTACTTGTTGAGGCCAGGTAACAAGCAGTTTGGGGACAAGCACCCATGCTATACTGTGCGTTGAACCACATGGTTGGAAGACTTGTTCTATCTTCCCTGCAAGGGTGGTGGGGATGGAAGCCAGGGAGACCTATTTTATCCCAGTAGGACAAAGGTGTTCCCTAAAGTTATAGCAGATACAAATTGTACTCCAGAAATGCAGATGGGCCAGCAATTTAATTTCTAAACCTTTATCACGAGAAAGCAATTCTATCATGATACCACATTCCTCTGCTGAAGAGACTGAATCTCAGTCTGTTGGAAGCCTTGCATATGCACCTTCCCCAGGGGGTTGCAGAAAGTGTGGAAAGCTAGCAGAGAGAAGAGGTTAGACTGGGACTGAAGGAGCCTCTGCCTGCATTGGCATCAGCTGTCCACGGTGGCATCTGTCGAGATGTCCTCATCCCCATCTGGCTTTCGGTCTTTGGTCCAGGCAGCTCTCTGCATTGTCCTCCTTATCTCCACCATGAGGTCCCATTGTGTTTCTTGACTCTCTGTGCCACATCCATGTCACGATGGCTGGATGGAGAACACCCCTCCCTCACTTCGACTGGGAAACTCTGAGGTCTGAGACAGCACCCATCTCCCCCACTCTTCTCCCTGCAATGCCAGGAGTTGGTGAGACCTTGGGGATCTTGCTGAGTCCTTTGGCTCCATCATAGAGAGTTAGGGGGTGTGGAAGTGGAGGTGGGGACAGATGGCTTTCTGCTCTTGCTCTGTTCTGGAAGATCTATCATTATTCCCCAGGACTGGCCCAGGTGGGAGACCCTCCTGATGGACTCTTTGCATCTACAGTTTCTTTTCTTTTGGACTCACTGATTTGTCTCAGTGAAAGAAAATATAATAATAATAATAGTGATTATTAGAATTATTTTTGGTGGGGGTAACCTGGGTTGGACTAGTCTCACATTTCTTTAAATTTTTGTCTTATGGTTTAGACATTGGCTTTTGAAATTAAAAAATTATAATTTGACTCATGTCCTGAGGCAAAGCCTTGGCTGCTATCTACACAGGGGAAGGGTCCCGAGGTAACCGGCATTCCTGGGAATGCGAACCACATTGGCCAGTACATCAGAATGTCAGCGCACACTAGAATCTAGGTTAAGAACAGATAGAAGACTGGGCTACCTCACTGAGGTGAACAAATTCCCCATGTGTGAGGACTTGAGCAGTGTTCAGACAATCCTGTTATGAGGAGCTTCAGATATCAGGTGACAGGGGAGACATTCTACAGTTCCAAGACTGGGAGGGGAGCAAGAAACAGAGACCACATGAAGATGTCCAAGGGAAGGAAACCGAAGAGATTTCCTCAGACTGTGCTTGGGCTCATGAGAAACCATTGCTTGTCAAAATGATGGCTGAGAGCCAGGGCTGGTGTCTGACCTTGTTTGCCACCACAAGGACTATTTCTATTCCACATCCAACTTACCTGTGTTTTGCTCCCCTCTCACTTACGGATTCCCAGGGCAGGTGGATTTAAGTGAGTCAGTTTATTGTCCTGGGGTACCAGGGCCGTAATTGGCACTGAGTCAGTGTTAATTGGGGATGGAGATGGCATTCCCATTTTCTTCTCTAGAGATGCCAGTGATAGACGACCCATCCTGATAGTATCATCTGTATTACTCATGTATCACTCAGAAAGATCAATAGCAGAACGGAGTAGCATCTGCTTTGTATGTGTTCTGTAAATAGTAGATTCTATTCCCCTTCTCCCAACATGTGACACAGGACCTGCTCAGAGTAACTGTACAGGATGTGGCTACACATATGAGATGGGATTTGAGGTAATGGATGTAATTTATTTCCCGACTTGTAGGAAGTTCACTGGCTTGAACTGGTACCATGTATTTATTATGACAAATACTGTTTTCTCTTTTGGTTACAAGCCTAGTTCCCTATTGCACTTTAGTTACTGGCTGGTCATATTTGAGATTAAATCAGATTTTCTCCTTTCCTTATCATCTTCTCTCTGTCCCGATGCAAAGCGGAGGGAGTAACGGTGTTCCTTATATATTCTTTCTATCTGCAGCATCTCCTGGAAAGTAGGTATGTTCTCTGCAGAAAATCAACAAAGGAACTTATTAAAAATACAGATTTCTAGACCCTATAGTTGGAAATTTGGATGCACTAGCCTTTACTGTGGATCCTAGTATGTGATTTTTTACATACCCCCAGATGATTGTAATCAGGCAACTAAGTTTGGAGACCACTACTCTATGGGACTCAGAGGATTCTCACTGAAACCTTTATTCAGGAATCTTTTCCTTGTTCCAGAAGCACCATTTTCAGGATGGGAAATTCTGGTATACTTAGAGCATGTGAAATTTGTAAATAATAATACTCTAGGGGCGCCTGGGTGACTCAGTGGATTAAGCCTCTGCCTTTGGCTCAGGTCATGGTCTCAGGGTCCTGGGATCGAGTAGGGAGCCTGCTTCCCCCTGCCTGCCTCTCTGCCTACTTGTGATCTTTCTCTCTCTGTCAAATAAATAAATAAAATCTTAAAAAAAAAATACTCTAGATTAGGTGCCCTAACCAGACTCAGATGAGGATGTTAATCTGACCAGTGGGCCTTTGCTTCTCACTGCTCACCTGGAAGGAAGCTCACTCACCTGTGCTGGGAATCCTGTGAATGGAGGTGGAGGGGGCGAGAAGAGGTGAAAAGGAACCAGGCTCTGGGGAGAACAGGATACCAGGTTTGGTGTTTTAAATCCACAGATAACAGCGTCCCGTCCTCCTGATGAATTCTTCCTGGGGGTCGCAAAGCCTGACTACTCTAATTAATTATAGTGAGAATTTCAGGTTATCTAGATTGAAATTTATAAGACATGTGTTGGGGTTTTTCCCCTTTGAAGCTTCCTCCCAGGCAATTAAAATGCTTTGAAAGGCTTTGGAAAAGCTCATGCACGTTCAGATTTCCTAGGTGTTTTTGGGTTGGAACATAGTTGCCTCTAGGCTGCCGGGGTCTCTCCCCGCGTGACAGGCTTATGTTCGAGGTTCCAGTTTTTTGGTGTGTTGGGACACCCACCGTCGGAGTCTGTTTCTCAACACCATTCCACAAGCATGGAATGATGGCATGATGGCGGCCAGGTCGTGCGCGTGTTATTGGCCAGAGGAGACATGGGCTTGCAGAGAGGTGGAGTGCTCGGCACGTTGTGGGGCTTTGTCTGTGGACGCAGGGGACTGTGCGTGTACATTGAAGGCACTGGGGCTTAGCGGTGTGGGCGGTGACTGCAGACAACTGTTGAAGCCCCACCTTGTCCTCTGCGCCATTCTTGGCATGCACACTGGGCACCATATGCAGACCAAGAACACGCCAAGGCAGTGTTGCTGCCACTCTTTCCATCACGGAAACATTTCTTTGATCTTCCAGTGTTGCTTTCAAGATGATTAATCTCAGCGTGGCTCAGCGTGTTTCGGCTCTCCATAAAGGCAGGTGCATGTGTCCGTGTGCCGCTCCGTCAGGACTGCTAATGTAAGCGTCTGTTTTACAGCGCAAGTGACAGCTGTATTGTTCTGGCAGGGTTACAGCTCTGACATGTGGAATCAATCTTTTTAACCTGTCAATTAATCAGCAGGCAGCTGTCAGCCCGGCTGAAAGGCCTGAAGGACAGTGCCCTTTCAATGGATTATACTGGGGGCATGGCGAAGTAAAATTGAACACTTCAAGCTTCAAGGAACTCTTGTTGCATTCAAAGCCCGGCTTCACTCTCACTTAAAGGAAACAGGCTCTGGCTCCAGCATGGGCCCCTCCCACAGAGGCTCCATTGAGGCATATGGGTAAAGAGGGGGCAGCATGTTCCTGTAGTTACCTTACCAGGTTCAAGAGATCCTTAGAGGGGAGGCGCCAGAGTCTGCCAGGTGCAGTCATGTCTGCCTGAGTCAGGAGGGCCGGGTTCGTCTCTGATGTCCAAAGCAAGCTGTGGCTGGTGGGACACTTGGTCTTTAGGTGGATTTACAGAGCGCCCTCTAGAAGGAAGCATGCTTGTTAAGCCAATGTTGAATAGGCGTTTATAGATGGAGTATTGCCCTGAGCGCTTGGGGGAATACAGAACGGAATAAAACAAGCTTCCTTGCTTCCCTTTCCTCATCACCTTCTGTATGAATGAGACCGATGTAGGCAGAGATCTGCAAAAAAGCGTAACTAATTATTGTGTCCTCTCTAACAATTAATTATTATTTGTTAAATACTCTAATAAAAAAACACGTTAGCATATGCTAGCGGACGAGGTGTCACTAAAATAAAGTTCTGAGCCGTTTGGAAGAGGAAAAGGTGCTGAGATCTGGGGCTGCTGGTGAAGATTTCAAAGAAAGGGTGACAAACCACCCTTCAAGCCTACATTTTTTCCCCTGCTGTTCCTGCTTACCATTCCATAAATAACTAACTTTCTCTATTCCTCCATTCCTTCCTTCCTTCTGCAAATATTTATTTAGCACCTAATTTTTGCAAAGCCTGGTGCATGGTGCTGTGTGTGGGGAACTGAAGATGACTCAGACAAGGTTGCCTTTAACAGAAGAACATCAAAGCTCCTGTCGCTGTAAATCCTGGGGAGGGGCAGGCCTCTCTCCTCCTCATCCCGCCGAGCTCGGGCAGCAGCAACAAGGCTGCAAGTTATTTAATTTCATATTGGTCCAGGACCATTAGCTGGCCATTTGCATTTTATCCCCCCTTGGATCCTTAAGTGAGAATTGGATTCCTTTTGTCTATGTTACAGGAGAGTCCTTGGTTTTGTAGGCGCATCAACTTGGTTACCATGACCTTTACCAAGTAATGTACATTATTTCTGTCTAACCCACTGTGCTTTTGAGCCAGACAGGTCTGGGTTGAATCCCAGCTTTGCACTTACTAGTAGTATTAACTTGGGTAAATTTCTTTGTCTGTTTGAACCTTAGATTTTTCATCTCTAGTAGTTGGGTAACGATGCTCAGCTTTAAAGTGTCATTGGGAGAAGAGACTGGGCTGACGAATGCAAAATGCCTCAGTAGACAGTTGACATAGTAGACACTCAGTGAGTGATGGGTTCTATTTTTGTTTGTCTTTTTTGAAAAGACAAAAATGGCCTACTTTGTCAGTAGCCTCCTAAATGACTCTTTTAGTGATTGTTTCATAGTAGGTGCTTAGAAATGCGTTTAAAGTGTATATAATTGGCTAGTAACTCCAAAAGCTCAATGTGGTTGCAGTCTCTCTAGGTCGTGAAGAATGGGCCCCAACTATGGGGCATGACCCGGATGTAGGACAGTCAGCTGTTGATAGGCTTCAGTTTGCTACTGGGGTGTTGGCTGGAAGCAGCTGATCACTCTTGCTGGAGCTAAGGGGAGAACAGCCCCAAGAGTACTCAGGCCAATTGTGGAGGGTTTGAGAAGGAGTTTAGATCCCAGTAAACCCTACAAGAGTAGCATGATCCGCCCAGTCTTTCCTCCTTCTGCCACATGGTGTTCAGCATCTGCTCCCAGCAATTCGCCCACGTCTGTTGAGACTGGCATCTGAGAGCTGTATTTTTGGTAGGATGCGTGTCTGCACAGTCCGGTGAGAGAGGAGCTGTAAAAGCCTTGTACCCAACAGGGAAGCTGATCTTCCACCCTGACTTGCAAAATTGGGGGCAACTTCCAGAGGAACATATCATGAAATCGTTTTGACAAAACGATCACTCAGGAAGGTGATGGAAGTTTTCAACAGAAGGGCAGCCATGTTTTCTTTTCTCCTCTTACAGAGTGGGGTAGAAGTCAGAACTCTGTCTGGTTTAGAATACCTGCTTGGTGTCAATGGGCTGTTGTTGGAGCCAACCACGAGGGGCCAGGTTTTTACCCTTTTCAGTTATACAGGGAGTTAATATAGGATAGAGTGTGATAGAACTCTGTAGTATTATCTTCATAAAGATTCTTTTGTTGGGTGTGTGGCTAAGCAGACCTATCATGTGAATGAACGGTGGTCATTGTCAGAAGCCTAATCATTCATTACAATATGGTACGTTAGTGCAAGACTAGTCGTGACTGCTGTTTTCACAGACTTGGTATGAGGGTAACATAAGAGAATACATAAAAGGACTTTGAAAATCTTGAACTGTTCAAATCATCAGAACAGCTAATAGCACTTTATTGTGCCGTTTGGCTCTGTTGTTGCAAAATTGGATTCTGAAAGGAGGCAAATCTGATATTTGGACCAGTGTTGTGTAGTTATTTGCTGAGCAACAGGGATTTTGCGAGGGTACAATTCTCAGCAATATTAAGTCTTTTTCTAAAAAAAAATTCAGAAATTAAAAATAAATAAGAATATTTGAACAAGTGTTTGGACGCAAAGAGGGCAAGAGAGATGAGAATGGGAAATGGGGGAAGATTTGGATTTTACCCAGGCAGCTTGCAGAGCAGTTCCCTTAGTAGGAATGCAGTGTCTGCTTTCCTAACCTTCACATACCATATCTCCATCCTATTTTCACCTCCCACATGAACTGCATTCTTTTTTTTTTAAAGACTTTTTATTTTATTTATTTGACAGAGAGATAGAGAGCACAAGTAGGCAGAGCAGCAGGCAGAGGGAGAGGGAGAAGCAGGCTCTCCGCCGAGCAGGGAGCCTGGAGATGTGGGACTTGATCCCAGGACCCTGGGATCATGACCTGAGCCGAAGGCAGTGGCTCAACCAACTAAGCCACCCAGGCACCCCTGAAATGCATTCTTAAAACTTGAAATAGACCATTCGTGTGGAATGAAATGTTACTTGCGTGATCCATTCAGCAAATAGTGAAGATGTTGCAAATACTTGTGGGTAAACTTATCAAATGCTGGATATTGTGTTAGGTACTAGATTTTACAAAAGCGAATGCAAGTAGAGCCATGCCCTCAGAAACCTCCTAATCCAGGGGTTGAGACAGCCGTGCACGCACATCATTTTAATGCAGTGTGGTGTATGTTCAGTGATGGATGTATGCAGAAATGGGGTGCGGACATGCAATGTATTTGACCTAGGAGGAAATATGATGTGGTGGCTAAGAAGGGTTTTGAAGAAAAGCCAAAAAAATTCATCAGGTAAGCAATGGCTTTCTAGAAAAATGGTTGGGAAGATCTGAAGAAAACATGATTTGATAAATTTGGACACTTTAAAGACCTCCTTGGAGAAAAGAAACAAGGAGACTTATGACCCACATTAGATATACCACAGGTCATAGTTATGGTTTCCAAGCCTCGGGTGTTCTACCCTTGCACGTGAGACTTTCGAGGGGGGCAGTTTCTTTGTGCTTGTGACCCTACTGAAGCAGTTGGAAAAGGCTGGGCACTGATGAAAATAGACCATGGAAGGAAAAAAAAAAAGGAAAATTAAGATGGAAGAAGCAAAAGCTGATTGAGACTAATCCAGCTCCCATTCCTAAAAGCCTGTCCTCAAAGCAACCTTAAAATGCAGTCTCAGTCTGTTTAGGAGGCATTTTGATTTTAATTAAGTCTTCCAGGTCAAAAGGAATAAAGCAAAACCATGACCAAAAGGTTGAACGCCCAGAACAAAGTGTATTTTCTGGGAAAATTTTCTGGGTCTTTCTAGCCCGGGGCAGGTCATTTCATACCAAACGAGACTCTGTTTCCTGCTATGCACTAAGAAAGGGATCTGAAGTTTGTGATGAGAAATGGCATGTCTGCACCTGATAATGAGTCCACGAGACTCACATTGCTGTGCCAATTGTAGAGAAACTGAGCAGTGCTCCCCACCCAGTCTTCCCTCATCCCCTGCTTCTTAAAAATGTGGTCCAATCACAGGAGCCCAATAGGTTCCCTGTACCAAAATGGCCAGGAGAGGGGCACCTGGGGTGGCTCAGTCGGTTAAGCGTCTGCCTTTCGCTCAGGTCATGATCCCAGGGTCCTGGGATTGAGTCCTGCATCAGTCTCCCTGCTCAGTGGGGAGTCTGCGTCTCCCTCTGCCTCTGCTCTCCCCGCTTGACTTGTGCACGCTCATGAGCTCTCTCTCTCTCTCAAACAAATAAACTCTTTAAAAAAAATAAAAGTCGG
Organism: Ailurus styani; assembly: GCA_002007465.1. Lineage (NCBI taxonomy): Eukaryota > Metazoa > Chordata > Mammalia > Carnivora > Ailuridae > Ailurus > Ailurus styani. The sequence goes on from LNAC01000341.1 coordinate 1,671,786, forward strand.
GCATCTGGGTGGCTCAGTGGGTTAAAGCCCCTGCCTTCGGCTCAGGTCATGATCTCAGGGTCCTGGGATCAAGGCCCGCATCGGGCTTTCTGCTCAGCAGGGAGCCTGCTTCCTCCTCTCTCCTCTCTCTCTGCCTGCCTCTCTGCCTACTTGTAATCTCTCTCTCTGTGTCAAATGAATAAATAAAATCTTTTAAAAAAAAAAAAGTCAGGAGAAGTCAAGTGTACTGAGTTCTTTCCCTGTTTCTCTTTCTTTTTCTTTTTTTCCTCCTTCCCTCCTTTCTTCTTTCTTTCTTATTCACCTCTTTCTTTCTCTCACTTTTTTAAACCACTCACACACTAATGTTATACTCCTACTTGTGCTGGGAAACCAAATTCACCAATTAAAGGGATTCGTGGTGATAGGGCCCCATGCTTAAGAAGCTTTCATTTCTGTAAATATTGTTTGGCACTGCCATCACCTTTAAACTGCTGAGTGATGTATAGAGAGTCCAAATAGATTCCCCTCTCTCTTCTTTTTTACTCTGATTTTTTCCCCTCAGAGTCTCCCGTGTTTTTATTTTATTTATTTTTCTTCTTTTTACAACCTCATGTACCTAGCACTGAACTAATTCTGTTTCTTTCATTCTTTTTTTTAAATTGAAATATAGCTGACATACAACATTACGTTGGTGGTTTACACCACGGTGATTTGACAATTATATACATAATGAAATGTTCACCTCAATAGACGTAGTCACCATCTGTAACTCTATCTTACTGTGCTACACAGAACTCCAATTTTTATTATGGAAATTTTTATTGAAATATAATCAACATACAAAAAATTGCACAAACTGTATGGGTACAGCTTAATGAATTTTCACGAAATTAGCAAAGTTCACGAGCACCCAGATAAAGGCACAGAACGTGACCTGAACCCAGGAGGGCTCCCCTCGTGCCCATTCTGTGCCAGTCCTTTCCTGAGAAACGGTAACCACTATTCTGGGTTTCAATACCAGATGGTAATTTTGGCTCTTTTTGAATTGCACATAAATGGAATTTTACTTCTTATCTTTTCTGTTTGACTTCTTTCCCTGAACATTATGTTTGCAAGATTAATCCATGTTGTTCATTTTTTCTTATTGCCACGTAGTATTCCATCGTGTGAATACTCCAAAATGTTTTTTTTCATTTTCCTCTGAATAGATATCTCAGTTGTTTCTAGTTTAGGATAGTCTAGTTTACTATTACAAGTGGTGCTTCTATGAATATTCTTATAAATTCCTGTGATGAACATATCTATGGAGCACATACCTAGGAGTGAAATTGTTAGGTCTTTGACTATGTTCAATTTTAGGAAATATTGCCAAGCTGTTTTCAAAGTGGTTGTGTGGAGATCTTAGGTTCCTAGCTGGTACTTGGCATTGCCACTCTTTATCATTTTGGTTTTCCTAGTTGTTCCCTGTGGGAGTGCTCTGGGCCCCTAGTTAATCCATTCCACTTAGAAGGGGGAGTCAACACTTCATTTTGAAAATCTGTCTATATTACCGGATGTACCTATGTTAATTGCTCCATTTCCTTAGTGGTAGACTGTTTAAGTGTCTCCAATTCCCTGTGACGCCAGTCAATTATGAGATTAAAATACTTAAAACTTGCTGGATTCTAGCTCATGCACATTCTCACTTTTACTAAGTACTGCCATGCTGTTTTCCATATGGAAACACCAGTGTGCACACCCACCAATAATGCATAAGGGTTCAAGTTTCTCCATCTTTCCAAAAGTTATTATGATTTTTACTTTATCTTATTTTTAAAATTTTATTTATTTATTTGACAGAGAGATAGAGAGAGTATAAGCAGAGGGAGCAGCTGCAGAGGGAGAGAGAAGCAGACTCCCCACTGAGCAAGGAGCCCAATACGGGGCTCAAACCCAGGACCCTGAGGTCATGACCCGAGCTGAAGGTAGATGCTTAACCGACTGAACCACCCAGGTGCCCCATGATTTTTATTTTTTAATGATTTATTTATTTATTTGAGAGAGAGAGAGAGCATGTGCAAGCAGGGGGAGGGGCAGAGAGAGGGAAAGAGAAACTCAAGCAGATTGACCACTGAATGTGGAGTGGGGCTTAGGACTCAGGGATCAATCCCATAACCCTGAGATCAACACCTGAGCTAAAACCAAGAGTTGGCCGCTCAGCTGACTAAACCACTCAGGTGGCCCCAAAAAGTTACCTGATTTTCAAATTTTGGACATTAGGATGGTGAAAAAGTAGGCTCTTACTAATATTTAAATTTACAGTTATTTAGTTGCCAATACAGTTGAATATCTCTTTATGTATGTTAGCTATTTGGAATTTCCCTTCTGTGAATTGCGTACTTACAGTTCTTTTCCATTTTTATATTGGGGATCCCATCTTCTTGTGTTTATTTGTGAAAATTGCTTATATATTCTAGACAATAATCCATTTATTAGTTTTAAACATTGAAAACAACTTTATCCTCTCTCCTACCCATTTGCTATTTTGTCTACAATGTCACTCATGGAATAGAAATTTTTAAATCTTTTTAAAAAGATTTATTTATGTATTTTAAAAGGGGAGAGAGAGAGAGAGTNTTACCCATTTGCTATTTTGTCTACAATGTCACTCATGGAATAGAAATACTGTCCTTGAATCCAAAAAAATATATTTTTAAATCTTTTTAAAAAGATTTATTTATGTATTTTAAAAGGGGAGAGAGAGAGAGAGAGTGCGAGAGCACAAAACTCAAGTAGACTCTGCAGTGAGCACGCACCCTGTTCTGGCGCTCGGTTTCNAGTGCGAGAGCACAAAACTCAAGTAGACTCTGCAGTGAGCACGCACCCTGTTCTGGCGCTCGGTTTCATGACTGTGAGATCATGACCTGATCTCATGACAACTATTTTTGTCAAATATTTTGACAAATATCCCCAAAATATTTTTATATTATGATTTGTGTGTTTAGTGTCTAATTTAAGAAGTTCTCCTTCATCTTCTATCACAAAATTGTTCTCTTATATTCAGACATGATATTTGTAGTTTCACCTTTCATATTTGCATCTTTAATTCATCCAGAGATTTTGTGGCATATAATCAAGTCAGAGATCTAAAAGCTTTTTTCCCCAGTTTAGCAATGCAATTTCCAAATAAAATCTATTCTATTTAAAAATCCACTGTTTTCTCACTGGTTTGTGGTGGCATTATCTCATATATCATATTTCCATTTGTACACGAATATATTTTTGTGCTCCTTAGTGTTTTATCCAGAGTTCTGTTTTCCTGTTCCTTCTACTGTACCACCTATTGTAATTATTTCTTTTGTTCTCAAAATTGACTGAGCCACCTATGAACCCTTATTTTCCTATAAAGTATTAAAATGTTTGTCCATTTCCTTAAAGTCCTGCTGAGCTATTATTTAAAATTGCTTTGAGTATATATATTAATTGAGTTAAAATTGACATCTTTATATCATTAAACCACTCTATCCATGAAAAACGGTATCCCTCTCTATTTTCTCATTTTCAAAATTATCCTTGATCTCCTTTAATGGAGTTTTAAGTTTTTCCTCCGAGATCTTGTGTGGTCTTTGTTAGTGTAATTTCTAGATATTTGATTATTTCCATTACTGTCATAGTTCCCTATTTGAAATTTAACAGTGCTGTGGCCAGTCTGCAAGTAAGAGAGAAATTGATAGGCTCAAAGGGCAAGGATTAGTTTTCTCTTCAAAGAAGGTACATCATTCATTGCTAACCAAATCAAAACAAGTCAGATGGAATTTCCAGACCAAGGACAAGGGAGGGTTTCTTCCCACCTAGCAACTTTGGATTAGTCCAGAAAACAACATTAATTTAAATTCAAGCTTTCAGATCTCCTTATTTGAATAATAAAAAATATTAAGAGAAAAAAGTAGAATTTATATTCCCTTGATAACAAGAAAGTTTGGGCTCAATTTTCTTTTTACCTTTTCTCATATTCAAATAATTTGAGAAGAGTTACTTTGTGCAATCCTTTATTTGTTTGTTTGTTTGTTTTGTTACCAATTATTTTCTTTGGCTAGAGCCAAGTGGGGTGTGGGGACCACTGCCATAGTCTCCTTCCCCTCTCTGCTCTAGTTCTCTAGGTCTTGAAAACAAACTCCTCCACCCCACCCCATTTCCTCATCCCTTGGGCTTCTCTCTTTACAAGACTTTATGTCTTTTCCTAGGATACATCCCCCTGGTACTGAAATTCTTGGTTATCCAGCTCCCACTCATTGTTAGACTGCTTGAAAGTCTCTCGTCAGCTCCCCAGTCCCAGTCTGGGACCTTGTACACATAGGGGTCACTGTGATTCTGGGATCCATTTTGCCATCATCCTTTCTTGACCTCACGAGGCTCAATCACTTCCAGCAGCCTCTTTTTTCCTTTCTGCATCCTCATTATGGACACCCATTAGTCCATTTCATTCATAGCATAATTACTGAATACCTATTAGAGGTCAGACACCTTGTGCCCACTGTACGCCTATGAACTCAGGTCCTATCTTCACTTACTGGTTTTATGAGAGAAGGGAAATTTCAGGAAGTTACTAGGTAAAGAGCTCCCCACCTGTCCAATCGACGTACACCAAGTTGGACTACATTCTGGGTTTGTTGGGTTTGAGTCCAGCGGGGACAGCATAATGTGGGTGGGTATGTGGCGCTGAGGGGGAGGGGCATGAATTAGATTCTACCTAGTGTCAAACTACTGGGCGGAGAGTGTGGCCACAGATCTGCCTGTAAGTACAAACATGGAGTTCTAGCATGTTCTGCCATTCTGCTTCATGCCTGTCCCTCCCCTTTGCAGGCTGTCGACAAGTCTTTTGTGGAGAGTCAGCAAGTTCTTGGGATGCGTTTGTAACCCTTTTTGCTACGTGTAAGTCCTTATTTACCCTAGGAAGAGGGTGAAGGGCAGGCAGGAAGAGGGTGACTTAAACGATTTTAGTCATCGGCAACTCTTAGTACCCTGACAGTCTAGGATATTTCAAACATTCTCCCTTAGACAGGGACCCAGGCTGGCAAACATATTGCAGCTACTTGGGACTGTGGGCTTGGGAATGGGCAGAAGCAGTCTGTATGAAACAGCTGAGCTCCGAGCATGCCCAACATGACTTGCGGCTCGGAGTCCTGTGAAAATCAGAGAGTGTTCTCCAACATTCTCTGGAATGTAGTGCAAGGTTTCACGTGGCCTGATTCGCCACCAACAACGAGTACAAGTCAGTCTTACTCTATGAGAGAAGCGGTACTAGCACTAAGTTGTCATGACTATGATAGTTACAAGACAAAAGCAAACTTGTGTGTCCTTGGACAAGTTACTTAACCTCTTTGTGTCTCTGTGTTCTTCTCATCTGTAACTTGGAAAGAATAATACTATTCGTCCCATATGGTAATTTTGAGGATAAAATAATTTAATTACAATAGTAACTACTTATGGAAGTGTCTGAATTTGTCGGTTGTTTAAAATACTAAAGCTAAGAAACTAGATTTAAGAAACAAAGCAAATTAACGAACAAAGAAAAAAGAGACAGACAGAAAAACCCAGATTCTGAAATGCAGAGAGCAAATGCCAGGGGCCCGGGGGGGGGGG
>LNAC01000341.1:1677499-1784401 GCA_002007465.1 Ailurus styani
CCGGGGGGGGGGGGATGGGAGGGAGGAGTGAAACAGATAAAGGGGATTAAGTGTGGGTGCATTTATCTTCACGAACACCGAGAAATGTATGGATGGCTGAACCACTATATCACACACCTGGAGCTTAGATAACACTGTCTGTTAATTATACTTCAGTAAAAATATAATGTAATACTAGGTCTGAACTGGACAATGTTATTGTGAAGTATCTTTAAGATTGAGGTCCCAAGGGCCTAAATGACTTGCCTGGCCACTGAGTGGTAGGATGTAGGCTCGGGTTCTAGGCCTCAGCGCTTTCAACTTTGCCACACAACTAGGCTCGGTGCTTCTGGTGACTTCTGGTGAAAGTTGATGCATTTCTCACCCTCTGGGAATCCCTCCCAGTCCACTGTGCCTGAAGCCACCTCTCTGAACACCTCCGCCAAGCCCGCAGCAGGTAAGGAGTCAGAGAAGACCTACCTCTTCTTTTTCACCTTGACAGCTGTCCCCCTTCCAGCCACTTTGCCCCTTCAGAGGAAGGCGAGTCCCAGGGGTCATTAGGGGCAGGTGTTCGGATAGGCCAGGGCCTTCTAGGAAGTTGCTAGTGGAAAGAGCAGCCCCTGACACCTGTGAGAAAAGGTCGATGAAGTGAGACACATAACCTTGAAAACAGTGGCATTTGCCTGGTCCCCGTGGCCTCCTGAGCTGTACCACTAGTTGAACGGCCACTGATTTGATTCGTAGGAGAGATCTGACCCACTCACCAAGCTCTCACCAGTGGGGGTATCCCTTATTTACAGAGAGTATATGGAGCCTTTTACATTTTTTTTTTCCCAGCTGTTTAGGCACTTGCATTCCTCTTTGCCACTTGGTCCCTGGCGACTAAGCTCCCAACAGCGAAGACACCCCCCACACCCCACTGCACTGTGTTGTCTAATCTATTAGCGAACTGGAGCTGGCAGGAGGCAGGGGACCGGGGGGGGGGCGTTTATTTGATTGTCGTATCATTTATGTGGCTGTGACTTCCAATGCTATTATCTTTGTTTAGCACAAACGGAGAGCAGTTAGCGCTCCTGGTAATCTATCTCGGAATCAAAAAGCTATGGAGACACAGACAGCCTCCTCTCCAAGCCTTTATCTCCTTCCACCATCATTTTCCCAGCTGGGAGCAGGCGACGACCCTGCTTCCAATATGCTGCTCAATGATTTTAGATGATTGATCTTTCTAAAGTGCTTTTCCGCTTCTTGCCACACAGACGCGGATAGATTAAGCAATTATGGATTATTTCAACATCAAATGGCCCAAGACAATTAGCCAGGAGAGAAGCAAAGAAGTGGTCCTGCTGGCTTATTGGGGAGGGGAAGGTTTTTGGAGGAGTTAAAGGTGAAAGCCAGGATAGATTTGCCCATTGGGATGGAAAGAGGAGGACATGGGGTTCAGCTGTTCCAAAGAGAAAGGAAAAAAAATATATATATATATATTTACAGAGTGGCAGCGGTTAGCATTTTTTTTTTTATTGTACAATGGTATAAAGAACCCTCACTATCTTTGAATCAGACTAACGCTTCTAGATAGCATTCCTTTAAGGGAGATTGGATTGCTGGTACTTCTTGGAGGGAAAAAAAAAAAAGTTGCAAGAAGGAGAGACTGAGTAGTGCATGTAATAAAAGACAATAGATGAGACAGTCTCTGAATGGATCTCCAGGCTCTAAATCACTCCCCAGGCCCGGCTGCCGCCTCGCAGACTTGCCCAGCAGGGCCTTCATGGTTTATGGTGTCGGCGGCACTCCGGGGAGTGAATTACAGCCTTGCAGGCAGTGGGCGGCTATCTGTTATCCTGCATGTAAACAGGTATTCAAATCCGGACTCCGGAACCTTCGCCTTGGCGTTTAATCATCCCGGTAATCTAACCCCCGTCCCCCCGCCAAGGTCGCTGTTTGGATTGCGTGACTTTCAGACTCTTCTCTGGCACTGAAGTCAGGAGCAGCCGGGCTGACAGCCGCCCAACTCATCAACCGGGCTGACAGGCCCAAAAATTAACTTTGATATTTTGTGTGGAATAATTCAGTGGCAATTGGGCCAGATGATGTTCTGTAACCTAAATTCAATTTCCATCACCGGGAAGCATCACAGAGCTAGTCACCCGCTTGCCAAGAGCACCTAGCAATCTAGGAGTCCGCGTGTGTGTGTGTCTATGCCATGAACCAGTCATTGCTCTTCATACGTGAGAGAATCATACGTACATGGTATACTTGCAGGGGCAGTCACTGATTATTTGGGGATGGTTATCTGGGCCCTGTCCTTTCTTGTCTCCTTTCCTATCTGTGTTTAGTTCTCTCCTTTCCCTGTGGTGAGGGGCAGACGGGCAGGGGAGGGGTGTTGGAGAGGGAGGGGAAGTGTAAAACATGCCATTATGCTCCTTAGCAGATCTCAAAAAAGCCTGGAGAGGAAGGGAGACGTAGCTCTAACGTGAAGTTTGGGCCTCACTGATGGCTTCTGTGAGATTCCCCCCGCTGCCCCCCGCCACCCCCACCCGGGCAGGGTAGTGCAGTGGGTGGCGCAGATCCAACCAAGATGGTGGGTCAAGAGTGGACTCCGGGCTGTGTCTCTTCCCAGATGTGTGGCCTCCTTGGCTCATTTCATCCCTGAAGCCTCAGTTTCTCTGTTTGGGGAAACACGGGGAAAATCCTTCTCCTGGGACTTGGCCCAGAGTAGGTGTTCCACAACAGCTGTCCGCAGTCAGAAAACAGAACACTTTGGAGTGTGCTGCCCTCTAGCCCTCGTCCCTTTGGAGGCGCTCCCCCTGCTGATTTATCCTCCAAAGGCCAGATGCCACCTTCTAGTCACTGGAGACCAGTGCTTCTCTGAAAGGAAGAAGTGGTGGGGTTAGAGAGTAAACCCTTCCAAAGTAGTCACCAAATCATGGGCATTAGGACTGGAGGTCAAGTACATGCATGTGGGCATTTGCCAGAATGAGAGCCCGAGACTTGGCCAGCGCAAGTGACCTGCTTACTGCCACACGGCTGCAGGCCCCAGATCGGCAGCATATCCCGTCTGGTCCCATTCACAGTGTGGAGCCGTCGTCCCTGCTCCCTTGCAGCGAGGGGCTTGGAGATTTGACCTTAGGGCCGGCCCACCGGACTGACGATGGGCTTGGTTAAGCTTCTTTTAAAGGAGGGCTCACCCAGAGCCTTTTAGCCAAATTCTGCTCATTTGAATATGGCGCTTCTGCGAGTTTTGTGGCAGTCCCTCCTCCATCACCGTTGACTTAGGTGCCATGGTGGAAAACTGCATCCTTTGCTTTACAGTCGGGTGAGGTTGGGGGAGAGGGCTGGTTCTAGAAGGAGGAAAGGAGAGAGAGGACAAGAATAAGAGGTCATCTCCAGGTATCAGCACGTATGGCGCCTTGCCTGACTTCCCCAGAGCCCTTCGGAGATTGTCCCCCTCCTTGCCGCTGTCCGACTCCAGTTACAGTGCTCGCGTCTGTGACATCTTGCTGCCACCAAAGGCAGATTCTGACTGGACTTACATTCATAATCCAGAGTCTAGGTCACCAATTAACGTCTCTTCGTGGTGAGGCCTAACATCCAAATGTGAATCCAGCGGGCCTTGGCAGTGAAAGAGAGGCTGTTTGCCAAACGTCTGGATCTTGTTTGTTCCCTCCTGTCTCCCCAGGCGATGCTCTTGTTCATTTAAATACAGACATGACCACGTTTGTTGAGGACCATGTATTTTTTTTTCTTCTTTAAATAGAAATGCCATGTGTGTGAGGTTTTCTTTGAAAAGGAAAGCCCAGGGATCGTCTGCATCAGGTTATGAAATGATCCCAGGGTCCCTTCCTGGCTCTAAGCAAGTTGAGTATACATCACCTCGTTTAATTCAGCAATATCATCAATGTCAGTGCGTATCCACCGGCTGTTGGCTATTGGTCATCCGGACCTGACACAAACTCAATAAATACTCCATAACCTCTGACAGCCGCTAGCAGATTAGCCTGAAATGAGCGATTGCCCAGCCAACACCTGCTGAACCAAATCAGCCCCGTGACGGATGGGCCTGTACTGAGCTCTGACCACGAGTGAGATCAGTGGAAGAATGATTTTATACTTTAAGAAAAGAATTAGAGATGGTGGTGGCTGGAGTGATTGGAAAGCTTTCAGAGGGGGCCGTTTTTCTTCTCTTTCTTCCTCTTCCCCCGACAGATCCCCTGCTGCATCTCCCCTCCCACACCTGAGTCCATTATGCGGCCCAGGCTCCTGGGACCACAGGAGGAACCAAAGTAGGGGAGCCAGACACAGCTGAGGCTGGAGCGGGGAGCTGCTCTGGGCACGTGTGGAACATCAGAGGGGCCACACACACGGAGGGGATGCAGGAGCCACCTCAGGGCCATCCAGGGAGTGGCCATCTGACTCCATGGCGCAAAGGGTTGGCCATTCGGGGCTGGGCAGGGGGCAGGGGACGCGGCGCATACCCGAAGGGCCAGCTGAGGCTAAGGATCCCAGGTGGGGCCCGGCCTGAGTATAAACTTTGGGGTCTCCTCTTGCCTTGTAGCAAGCATTAGCGGTGACTTTCAATCTTCAGAGGCCGCTCTTGCTTATATTGTCTAGATTCGAAGGAACTAGGCTTGGGGAACAAACAAAAAGGCATACAAATCCAAACTCTTTGTTGGAGTTCTTGCTCTTTTGCCTAACAGATGGGAGACTCCGACCTCGGAGTCAGCTGGACCGTCTTGGGAGCCTCCCTCTACTTACGTGTCAAATGACGCTCATCCCGTCTACCCTTTCTTCTGGTTTCTCAAGAAGTGACTTTTTAATTAAGCCAGACTTCAGGACTCAGAACATTTGTACTGGTCTCCTGTAAATTATTATTTTTCTGATTGGATAGCAGTTTGGCTTTGTGACATCGGCCTGCACTGAGGAATGTTTTAAAACAGACCCGTGAACCTCCCTGCCGTGTTTACAGAAGGGCAGCTCTGAGGATGCTATTCAGTAAATCATGGGACCCTGTCCACGTGGGCCTAGGGGAGGCATTTCTGTTTGGTTTCAGTTCCAGGAACTGTTATGTTTATCCTGAACAACTGTTTAGATTTTATGTTATGAACTCTGAATTGTGTAAATGGTCCCATTTTCTTTTGTCTTGGCGACCAGAAAACGCGGAGCCAAATTAGTGGCCTATCTCTCACCAGTGCGTTGAATTCCACAGTGTGTCTCTGCTTTGATACTCATCTCATCGCTTCTCAAATATATATAATATATATTTCTATTTTATATAAATATATTTTATATTCAATTTATATCAATTGATATTCTACAAAATATCAATTGATATTTTATATCAATTCTCTTGTTTTAAATGTACTTTATTTCGTGGAATGACGTGAGGGTTTTTTCTACGCTACTTTCTATCGTGTGTTGGTACTAGGCAGGTGTTTTAAGTAAATCGAGACACTGAGCTCTTGGGCTTCTCTCCCACTTGCTGGGACAGGTGGGGTAAGCACGACAGTCTTCAGTGGCAGCCAGAATGCAAGCACGGCTTTCTGGTATATGAGAAGGAAGGGTAAGTTTTTGCCCCCAAAGTCCCTGTTGAGTAAGAGGTGACTGGTTCTGGTGAGACCTGGAGCCCAGAGAGGGCGCCGCTGAGAGCCTCCTGCCTCTGCGCCACGCTGGGGGGCTGGCCGGGGAGGGGGGAAGCTCGCCCAGGTAACAGAGGAGGGAAAGCTTTGCGGAGGTGGTTCACATTCCCCCTGTCTTTCTCTTGCCCCGGAAGGAGCAGCAAACCCACAAAGGGCTCCCAGGCTGCTAGCTCACCACTGGGCAAGCAGAGCAGTAACACCCATGCTTGCTTACCCCCTGCTTAACGGTGCCTGTGATACTCCTTAGCTGTCTGCTCCTGCTTACACACTCGGCTGCTCTTAGTGATTCTTGGTGGGCCACCCAAGCCCCTTCTTCCTCCAAAGTTTCCAGAGTCTCCTGCTGTCCTCGCAAGCCAGTTCCTGTCCCTCAGCGCTCTCGTTCCTTTTCCTGCGTGGGTCGGCAGGCCCCTTTCCCTCTTTACCCTCTTCTCGGTATCTGAGCATTAAAAACAGCCTCTGGGCTTTATTTAGCTCAACAAAGTCAGTCTCAGCCTTAGCCCTTCTTGGAGCTCCCAGATGGCATCTCTGCTGATTTCTGCTCCAGAGTAAGTCAGCGGGCCTCCGCCCCGGCTGCACATTAGCATCGTGGGGCAGGGGGTGGGGGAGCCCTGGAACAAATACTCACACCCCTGCCAACCCACAAACACTAGAACCCATTCTTGGGGGCGGGGGAGTAGCCCTGGGCATCTGGAGCTGTCCTCAGAGGCTGAGGGCATAGGGGAGGGGTGCAAGCAGGGGGCAAGTAGAGGTTTGGTTAATCCTCTCAGACTTTGGAGAGATGCTTATCTCAGGAACGAAAGCCGAAGTCCCACTGGTCAACGATGGCTGTCAGCTGCGTCCACATCCCGGCTCTGGGTGCCTTGTGGAGTGGGAGGTGGGAGGTGGGAGGTGGAAGGGACGGCAGAAGAGAAGGTGAGGAGAGGAGAAGCCGTGTGTCTGGCAAGATGTCTTGGCGACACTCATTCCCGAGAGCGCTGGCACGCGCCGTGCCCCAGGTGGGCATTACGGGAGAGAGGCTCTACCCCACGCTGCCCGGGGGGCACACAGCAACCCCCATTGGCAGGTGGGCAGCGGGCTGGCGTTGGGGAGATGGGGGCAGTTTCAGAACATTATGAGCTGCTGAAAAGGTTACGGGAGGCTGTTTACCTCCCCCAGCCCCGTGACGGCAGCCTTTGCAAGCACAGTGTACTGTCTCATTTATCTTGCACTGTCACCGGAGGACAGCGTTCCACTTAAGTGAATTTTCCTGAAATCCCAAGCTTGTTCTTTCTCAAACCCCAATTTAATTTACTTTAGGTATTCTGGGTGGAAGGCTTTCTAAAATGCATTCTACACCTTCTTACCTTTTGAGAAGCGCAGGAGAGTTTAACTCCTTCTCTATGACCCTGCCTAATTTCTATGACCATCCCCCCCCCCCACACCGTTGTGCTCACTTTTAGCTTTTTTAGCTTTGTCCATTCGCTCTGCCACCAGCTGTCACCTGTCGATTCTCATTGCTGCTATTGAGCTGTCTCTAACGCCTCCCTCTTCCTTCCCTAGGACATCTTATATATGCTACATCCAATTTGCAGGGATGGGGAAGCCAAATATTCGAGATTGTTAGACTTTTATGTTAAGCAAGAGTGAAGAGGCTTTGACTGAGCACCTTGGTCCTTCTAAGCAATGCAGTCCATGCATTTGCGATAAGACGGTGGAATAGTTATTTTAGGTGTCTGGGCTTTCTCTACTTGCACACATTGGAAGTTACTAGAAGTCAGACCTCAAGATAAGTGGGGATGATGCCATAGTGGGTTTGCAGAACAGTATAAGTATTTTCCCCTGACTGTTCATTTTCAGGAATGTCATGTGTCTTATCCAACTAGCTGGGTCCCTACACTGGATGTGTGATTGCCTTCACCTGCCAGATGACCCTGTCACTAGGTTTTTTGTCTGCAGGTTTCAGGAATCTGGACTTTGTCTGACAAAGGACCATCCCATCTGGGAAGAAATGAAGATCAAAAGGCCCTTCAGGAATATGTCCAGGTCTTCAGGCTCAGAGAAAGGGCCCCAGTCTGAAGAGCTGTCAGACTCAGACAGATGCAGTGACATTTGGAAAGTAATTTGAATTACCAGAGGACCATGGATATTGGATGGTTGGCAAAAATGTCTCCCCCACACCTGCTGTCAGCACCAGTCAATGGCTGGTCCGTCTTTCTCTAGAGAGGAGCGCTGCCCTCACCTGCATTTGGTGTGTTATGGATTTAGATCATTTGGGCTGGCAGCCTGAGTGTGTTGCCGGCAAGAAATAATGGTCTGCGACTGGGATCATTTGCAGGGAAGATTCTGGGGTTTAGAAAGTTGCGGTTTGGTGTGCCGAGTTTGCCTGTGCAGGTGGGGGCTTGAGTACTTCCTCCTCGATCCACAGCATCATTGGGAGCCACCCCTCAGGGCCCCATTTGTGGGGTACCCTCCAGCCATCCTACAAGGTGCGTGTCATAAGTCCTGTTTGGAAGATCAGAAACAGGCAGCTGGAAAGTAGTGGAGTTGAGATTAGAACGTGGGTCTGTTGGTCAAACTCATGAACTCCACTTCCTCTCTTGTCACTGGGCCTGGCTGCTCTTCTCTGTATCCTCAGTCTACTTAGAGGCGCTGGCCTCACTAGTCCTTTGCTCTGGCAGCACAAGGAGAGGGAATCAGGAGCTGGGTGGACGGATGGCAGGCCCCGGAAGGCAGAGACCAAGGCCAGGGTTCCAGGGCACTGACATGGCTCTCCTGCTCTGCAGTCACTACTGCTCATCTCCTCTGTGCTGCCTGAAATTCCCAAAGCGGAATTTTCATCCTTTAGCTTTAAGTTTTTTTTTTTCTTCTCCCCGAGATGCAAAGATGTAAACAACTCTGGAAAGGTATGACTTTAAGCTGTTACCACTTACTTGCAGCTTTAGAAAAATAAGTTTCACTTTTTTTCTGGAGAGGAGAGTTTTCTTGGAAAGGGGGCCCGTGGAGAGTGTGAGCCATATGGGTTCAGGTGAACTCACTGAGCGGTGGAAAAGGGTACAGAGGGGCAGGCTGGGGGCACTAAGATCAAGTCCATCCCCTCACAGCTTTATCAGGACTTATTTGGAGGACAATGTTGAGGTTAGAGAGCAGAAGCTACCCTGGGAAGTAGATACTTGGTGGGTCTTACCTGCAGTTCAGAAGACACCTGTGATGGGTGTAGGTTGGGGGCCAGGCACTACACTGGTGATTCAGGAGCCCTAAGCACTAATCATGACCATGTCTTCTTGTGTCCTCCTGTTTCCTGGACCAGTCACCATCTATTCCAAACTTAAAGAAATCTTCTAGGACTTAGCAGCACTGGGCACAAAGTCAGGGCTCAATAACATTTGTTCGATATGAGACGTTCTGCCCCAGATCCACGTTCACATGAAGGATGGAGGGGATCCCACTCTGGCACAGTGCCCCACACGTGGGGCTGGAAGGAGGAAAGCACCCAGTGGTGACACACGTCCGTGTCAGAAGATAGAGTCACCTGCCCCCGATGAGAGAGCTAAGCACGCTCCTCTGGCATGCCTCATGCTCCACATCAAGAAAAAGAAACACCGTCTGTTTCTACCTGGTAAATAAGGAGAAATGGAATGACTTCCAGGCCTCAGGAAATCATGTTGTCCAAAAGTCAAAGGCCCTCTGCTTCACCGCCAGGATGTGCCAGGGCCGGGCACCCAGACTCCTCCTTTCCTCCCTCATCTGCCCCTCGCTGGCCCCGGACACCTCTCTCCTAGTCACACTAGTCTTCTGATTACCACATTTGCCTTCCTTCCTCTTTGTCAAAGCAAAGTCCCCCCTGCCTGAAAAAGGCTTGGCTGAGACTATTTGAGTCCTGACCCGATGATGGAATTTGTTTTCTGAAATCTTGTGGCCCTTGCAGTCAGTACCGTTCACCTCATCCTTGATCACTTGCTACCTTGTTTGGATTACTTTGCGGGTAAGATGCATATGTTCAATGTTTTATCTGAAGGACTTAGGTGGTGCTGGCCCCCAGAAACTGCACAATAATGATATGATGATAGCTGTGTTTCCAAGTCAGTAGTTCCTAGTATTTTAACACTTACTCACATGCACCTTGTGAAACAGGGGTTTTCTGGTCAACTGTGTTTGGCAAGTGCTAAGTTAAATTAAATATGTTTCCTTTCTGTGGAACTTCTGAGAATCTGTCTAATATGCAGAATTTCCTACTTATTTACTTGACCAGGGGGTCCTTCCTATGGACCTATTCACCTCTGTATACAGTATCAGCATTGTGTTGGAAATCAGCCTGTACCAGCTTGCTAGAACCAGCTGTTGAATTTCTAGGAATTTTTTCAAGCCGGTAGATATCCTATCGGTACCTCGAAATTGGCCCATAGCGGGAATATTTACACCATGGAAATTGCTAAATGCTACAAATCGAGGCTCTTTACCCTCAGGGAGCCGGTCATTAAACATTAATCAGCATGCTATGACACGAGACCTGCAGAGAACAACCTGGGAAATGCTGGGTTATAGGGACCCAGAAGAGAGGGTAGCAGCAGCAGGAGAGAAGAAGGAAAAGAAAGGAACAATTAATCTGGCAGCCAGAAGGTTCTAGGATCCCTCTAAGAGCTCTCCTAGGTGAGAGGCGCACAGCATTGCTGGTGGGCCACAGAGGTGATAATGAAGATGATCGGATCTAACAAATGTGTGCGTCTCGCTCCAACTTAATTTGCTCCTTACTGGCTTACAGAGCTTGCTGCCAATTAACCAATTAGTAGCTAATTTAATTTCCTCATCAGGGTTGCAACAGAAGGTTTTCTGATTCGACTGTGAGGCATGCCAGGGCAGGTGAGAGCGTGCTTCTGTGTCTGATAGTGACAGGCTGGCCTGTCTGGGGCCGTGCATCCTCGGGGAATGAGAAGCCAGGCTGTTTCTTCCAAATATGCCACCAGCTGGCTGAATGACCCTGGCCATGTCCTTATCCTCTCTGGGCTGAGTTCTTCAGCTGCAAAATGAGGGGTTGAAGCTGACGACCTCTTAGGGCCCTTTCTGACATAGGGCTCTGAGTAGGGCTCTGTTACTCTTACTGCCGTTGTCCCAAGGGAGAGAGACCAGTCCCCCACCTGGTTTTCTGAGATGTCAGCTTCCACAGGGCACACACGCAGCTCAGACACAATAACCTGTGGCCTTGGGAAGCTGAGTTTCTCCTGCAGGCAGGTGCCCTGGCTTGTCTTTGGTAACTGAGAGAACCCAACCCTTAGGGCTTCAGTTTCTTCCTTCAGAAATGGAGAAAATACCATCCTCTCTTAACTGCAGGTAAGACCTTCTATAAGTAACCCTACCAGATTCAAAGCAAACGAGATTGGGAATTGATTATCTACCTTACAAATGGATCATTCATTCTGGAAAGTGATGATTGAAAAAGACATTTCCTTAGCGAAATTAAAATACGTGGCAATTCCAAATTCACTGCCGAGTGCTCGTCCACTCTGATTACTCACTGATCATTGCCAGTGGGGGTCCACCTCCTTTCCCTTCTGACCTCTCTCCTCCAGGTTCATTACCGCTCCCTGGTGCCTGTTAGAGCTCCTGACTGCTCTCTCCTGCGCCAGCCCTCACATCCAGTTCACCTTATGCAGGGCCTTGTGTTATGTATACATACATATTTAGGAACCCCCAAATCACAACCCACCCACCTTCCATGACTTTATTACTCTACCTAACCTTGGGTTCCCTCTCCAATTTGAGGGTTGAGGAATGTTCTAGATCAAGAGGTTGGACTGTTCAACATGGGGCTCTGGCAGTAGCATAGAAAGAATTCTAAAAGCGTGGGAAACGGTCATTGGTGAGTTCAAGGGCTGGGCTGGAGGAGGGCACCTGGTGTTCGGCTCCACACAGGTATGCAAAGGAAGAGAATGATACCTTACTGAGAGTAATTCCGTAAAGCCAAAATTCTTCTTCATACAAAAAAAAAAAAAAAAAATCCACCCTCGTAAACTCCTTTGGGACCCAGATTCTCTTAAAGCATGGGCACTGCAAGTATCCCTTTGTCCTTCTCAATTCACAGATGCTTTGATGGGTTGTCGTTTTGGTAGATACTCATTTTATAACAGTTTTAATGAGATATAATTCACATACTATATATAATGCACCCATTTAAAGTGTGCATGATGTTTTTCAATGTATTCAAAAGTTATAAAACCATCACAACTATTTTAGGACACTTTCATCCCCTCCAAAAGAAATCTAAAACCCATTAGCGGTCACTTCCCATTCCATCCTCCCTATCCCACCAGCCCTTGGCAACCAACCAGTCTATTTTTCCTTCTCTGTAGACTCACCTATTCTGATATTTCATTGAAACAGAATCATACGTGGTCATTTGTTACTGACTTCTTTTCCTTAGCTTAATATAGTTTAGGTTATAGAATGGATCAGGACTTAATTTCTTTTTATTGCTGAATAATGCTCCATTACATGGATGTATCACTTTTTGAAATCTATTCATCAGTTGATGGACATTTGGGTTGTTTCTATTTTGGGTTATTATGAATAATGCTGCTGTCAACTTCATGTACAAGCCTTTGTGTAGACATATTTCAGTTGCTCCTGGGTATATAATCTAAGAATTGCTCGATTATATACTATGTTTAATGTTTCCAAGAAGTACCAAACTCTTTTCCATAATCCTACCTCGTTTTGCATTCCTCTTAGTAACCTATGAGGGTTCCAATTTCTCCCCATGCTTACCAACGCTTGTTATTATCTGCCTTTTGATTATAGCCATTCTATTGATGCGAGATGGTATCTCATTGTGTTTTTGAGATGCACTTCCCTAATGATTAATACATTGAGTATCTTTTTGTGTGCTTATTGGCCATTTGCTTATCTTCTTTTGATGGATGCTTATTGAAATGCTTTACTCATTTAAAACTGGAGTTTTTGTCTTTTTAATTTTGGGTGGTAAGAGGATACAAGTCTCTTATCAGATACGTGATTTGTGAATATTTTCTTTTGCTATGTGAATTCTTTTTTATTTTCTTGATGGTATCATTTGTAGCACAAAAAAATTTTTCTTTATTGCTTCGTATTTTGGTATCATATCAGAGAAATCAATGCCTAATTCAAGAGCGTGAAGATTGACTCTTATGTTTTCTTTTAAGAGTTTTACAGTTTCAGCCTCTACATTAAAGTCTATAGTTTGTTTTGAGATAATTTTTGTATATCACGTGAGGTAGGGTTCCAACTTCATTCTTTTGGACATACACATCCAGTTGTCTTGGCATCAAAGGACAGTTGAAAACACTATTTTTTCTCCACTGAAATACCTTTACACCCTTGTTGAAAATCAATTGATCATAAATGTAAGGGCTTATTTCTAGATTTTCAATTCTAGGCCACTTATCTGTATGTCTGTCCTTTCACTTGTACCACATTATCTGGATTAGTTCAGCTATGAAGTAAGTTTTGAAATCAAGAAGTTCCAGTCATTCAACTTCATTTTTCATTTTCAAGATTGTTTTGTCTACTTTATGTTTCTTGGAATATCATGTGAATGTTAGGATCAACTTGTCAATTTCTGCCTAAAAGTAAGTTGAGATTTTCAGAGAGATTATGTTGAAACTGTAGATCAATTCAGAGAATAATGCCATTTTAATATTATTAGTCTTCCAGTCTGTGAAAATGGAATGTCTTTCCATTTATTTAGACCCTTAATTTATTTAAAAAAATGCTTTGTAATATTTAGTATACAAGTCTTGAGGCTCTGTTAAATTCATTCCTAGATATTTTATTCTTTTTTTGTTGCTACTATAGATGAAATTTTCTTAATTTTGTTCCCTTGTTCATTTTTAGTGTATAGAAATACAATTTTTTTTTTAAAGATTTTATTTATTTATTTGACACAGAGAGAGAGATTACAAGTAGGCAGAGAGGAAGGCAGAGAGACAGGGAGAGGAGGAAGCAGGCTCCCCGCCGAGCAGAGAGCCCGATGCGGGCCTCGATCCCAGGACGCTGAGATCATGACCTGAGCCGAAAGCAGAGGCTTTAACCCACTGAGCCACCCAGGCGCCCAAGAAATACAATTTTTATATATGATCTTGTTTTTCTAGTCTTGCTGAACTTATTTATTCTAGTAATTTTTCATTGAATTCTATGGAATTTTCTCTATATAAGATCATGGATAAGATCATCTGGATTAGAAATAATTTTATTTCTTCCCTCCCAATCCAAATTACTTTTAATTTCATTTTCTTGCTAATTGCCTTGGCTGAGACCTCCAGTACAATGTTGAGTAGATGTGGCAACATGCTTATCTTCTTCCTATTTTTAGGGGAAAGTATTTGGTCTTTTACCATTAAGTGAGATAGTAACTATGGGTTTTTTGTAGGTGCCTTTTAATTAGGTTGAGAAAGGCCCTGTTCGTCCTAGTTTGTTCAGTATTTTTTAAATCATGAAATGGTGTTGGATTTTGTTAAATGCCTTTTCTGTGTTTATTGTAATGATCATGTGGTTTTGTTTTCTATTTTATTAATATGGTACATTACATTGATTAATGTTTGGGTGTTAAACCAACCTTTCATTCCTAAGATAAATGGCATGGACCATGGTATATAGTCCTTATTTTGTTGCTGGATTTTTGTTGAGGATTTTTGTGTCTGTATTCATAGGGAATACTGGCCAACAATTTTCTTGTGGTCTTTGGTTTTGGTAGCAGGGTAATGTGCGTCTCCTAAAATGAGTTGGGAAGTATTCTCTTCTGTTTGGGGGAAAAATTTATGAAGACTTGGTATCAATTCTTTAAATATTTTGTAGAACTCACCAGACAAGGCATCAACATCTGGGATTTTCTTTGTGAGAAGCTTTATAACTATTAATTCAATTACTTGTTATAGCTCCATTCAGATTTTATACTTTTTCTTCAGTAAGTTTCAGTAGTTTGTGTTTTTGTAGGAATGTGTACATTTCATCTAAATTATCTAATTTGTTGGCACACAATTGCTCATAGCATTCCCTTATAATCCTTTTATTTTTATCAGATCAGTATTGATATCTCCTCTTTTAGTCATGATTTTTACTAATTCTAGCATCTTTTTTTTTAAATCAGTCTAGCTAGAGGTTTGTTGATTTTTTTCATTTCTTCAAAGAATCAGTTCTTGGTTTCCTAACTTTCTAAATTGTTTTCTATTCTCTAGTTTATTTATTTCCATTCTGATCTTACATTTTTTTCTATCTTCTTGTATTTAGTTTAATTTTTTATTTTTTAATTTGTTAAGTTGCAAGTTAGGTTACAGATCCTTTTTTTTAAATTAGGTATTTACAAGTAAAAATATATTCTAAATGTTGCTTTAGCAGCATTCAATACATTTTGGTATGTTTTTATTTCTTTTTATTTATTTCAAGGTATATTTTCTAATTTCCTTTGTGATTTCTTTTAAACCCATTAGTTATTTACAAATGTGTTGTTTAATTTCTGCATATTTTGAATTTCCCAAATTTCCTTCTGTTACTGATTTCTAATTTAATTCTGTTATGGTCAGAGAATATACTTTGTATGATTTCAATCCTTTTATCTTTATTAGGGTTTATTTCAAACCCATTTTGCTAATTTCTCTTTTTCATTGCTTAATTCATTCAAAGTAATCACTGATGAAGTAGGACTTATGACTGCCATTTTGCTATTGTTTACCATATGCCTTATGCCTTTGTTCCTCTAGGACCCCTAGAAAATAGATATTTTCTAGCATACTATTTTAGTGTCCTTGTTATCTTATTTACTATATTTTTTTTTGGATTTTTTAGTCATTGTTTGAGAGATTACAATTAGCATCAAAACTTCCAATAATCTAGTTTGAGTTAATACAAACTTACTTTCAATATTACACAGAAACTTTGCTCCAATATTGTTCTGCTCTATTCCTTGTCTCCTACTTTGTGTTATTATTGTCATATAAATTAAATCTTTATACATTATCAGCCCATCAACACAGTTTTATAATTATTGCTTTATGTAGTTGTCTTTTAAATTAAATAGGATAACTAAAGTATTACAAAAGATACATTTATACTGCCTTTCATTTTTACCTATATAGTTACCTTTGCCAGTGCCATTTATTTCTTTGTGTGGACTAAAATTATGATCTAATGTCCTTCCTTGTAGCCTTATGGAGTCCCTTTAGTAATTCTTGTAGGGCTTGTGTACTAGTAACTGATTTTCTCAGTTTTTATCTATTGGTGTCTTAATTTCTCTGTTGATTTTGAGTAATAGTTTTGCTGTAAATAGAATTCGTGGTTGACAGCTCTTTCTTTCAACACTTTAAATACATCCTCCCATTGCCTTTTGTCCTTTATGATAAATAATGAGAAGTCAACTGTTAATATTATTGAGGATCCTTTGTATTTGATGATTCATTTTTCTTTGGGTGTTTTCCTGATTCTCTTTTTTGTCTTTGGCTAACTGCAGTTTGACTATGATGTGTCTAGATGTGTAACTCTTTGAGTTTATACTATATGGAGTTCATTGAGATTCTTGAATGTGTATTTTGTTTGGCATCAGATTTGTGAAGTATTCAGCTATTATTACATCAAACTTTTTTTGTCCCCTTCTTTCTCTTCTCTCCTCCTGAGATTCCCATTATGTGTATACTGGTGTCCTTTGTGGTGTCTCACAGGAATTGGAGGCATTGTTTTCTTTCTTTTCTTTTCTTTCCTCTTTTCTTTCTATTTCTCAGATTGGATAATTTCATTTTATGTATCTTTAAGAATGTCGTGTCCCCTTTCTGTCAGATCAGGTCTCCTGTTGAGCTCTTCTGTGAATTTCCATTTCAGTTATTATTATTATTTTTTAAGATTTTATTTATTTATTTGAGACAGAGAGAGAGATTACAAGTAGGCAGAGAGGCGGGGAGAGGAGGAAGCAGGCTCCCTGCTGAGCAGAGAGCCCGATGCGGGCCTCGATCCCAGGACGCTGAGATCATGACCTGAGCCGAAAGCAGAGGCTTTAACCCACTGAGCCACCCAGGCGCCCAGTTATTATTTTTTTCAATTACAGAATTCTTCCTTCCTTCCTCCCTTCCTTCTTTCCTTCCTTCCCTCCCTCCTCCCCTCCTCTCCTCCTTTTTCTTTCTCCGTCTCCTTTTTGTTTTTTTTTTAAATCCCTTTTGATATTCCTTATTTCATGAGGCATTGTTGTCAAACTTTAATTCTTTAGATGGTTTCCTTTAGTCTTTTGCTATACATATAAAAGCTGAAATATTTAAAATATTTAAAATATTTGTCTGCTACACCCAATATCTGAGTGTCCTCCTCACCACTCCCCACCCCCACCAGGAAAGTTTCTATTGACTGCTTTTTTTTTTTTTAACCTATCTGGAGGTCATGCTTTCCTATTTCTTTGCGTGTTTTATAATTGTATGTATTTTTTCTCATAAGCTAGACATTTTAAATATTATAATATGACAGTTCTAGAAATCAGATCTCCTTCCATGGGATTTTATTTTTGTTGGTACTTTTTTATGTTATTTTTGTGGTTGTTGCTGTTTGTTCGCTTAATAACTTTCTTAGGCAAATTCTGTGAAGCATATATTCCCTGTAGCATGTAGTCGTGGAAATCTTTGCAAGGTTATTTTAGTGGTTGGCTAATGTCTGTCACATAGTTCCTTAAGTATCTTGAACTAATAAGTTTTTCATCCTAAATGAGTGGCTTTGTGTGCTTTGAGGTTGCCTTAAATGTTCAAGAAGCTTACAACTCTGTCTTATCCATAACTTTCTTCTTTCACAGGTTCTCAAGGACACCCATGGGCAGACCGCTCTTGTCTTTCCTGGGTATATGCACAGCCCTGCATATGCTCATGGACTTCTAGATTCCCAGGAATATGTGAGAGCTTTTCAAATAACTCTTTGGACATCTCATCCCCTAGATATTTTTATGATTTTTACCAGGCTCTTGTTTTCCCCAATTGTTATTACATCCTCAAACAGCTGCAATTTTAAAGTATTGCTGCTGCTGATTATAATAATATACAAAAATATAATAAATAATAATAATAATAAATAATAAAATAATAATTAAATATAATGATTTTAATAACACTAATTATTATTATTATTTTGAAAAATATCCTCTGGGGTAGGGCTTTTCTTCAAAGCAGTTCTGAATTAGAACAAATAATTATGGGGCTTTTTCAAGAAGCTGACAGATGAAGTAATGACAATGCTCTGGGGTTGGGACTTTTTGAGGGTTTAACCTTTGGTCTCCAAACCATGTCTGGTAGGTGGGAGGCAACTGGTTTTCAAGGCAAATGCAGAACTGGGGAGAGGGAGCTAGGAGTACAAGTTACGGTGCCAAAGTCCCTGCTGTTCTGATGGTCTTTGCACCTATGGAGTTCCATTTCATCCATGACATCATGCCTTTCAAGTGTCAATAATGGATTAAATACACTAAATAAGCAGAGCATTTATAGTAAATACTAGCAAAGAGGTGTTTATGGTAGCAAGTGACATTTAGAGCCTTCAGTTTTGCATGGGAAACACTACATTTAAGACTATGGGTACCAGCCCTTTTGTTGTTTACATCCGCATTTGTCAGTTCTTTAAGAACGATGGTAAAAAAATTCATGTTATTTATATAGTACTTTATGTATGCTTTTATATCCATTACCTCATCAAAACTCACAACAACCTGTGAGTTTAGATGAGGGAAATTTGACCCCTATATATCAGGACACTTTCTCAAGGTCACACAGTGGTGTTCTGACACACAATCATAGCAGGATTCAGTCCTAAGTTTTCTGACCCAGGGTCATGACTTTTTCCACAACACTGCTGTCTTTGTTGAAAAAGGAGTGAAATTCAAATCAATCATTTTCCACCATTAGGAAAGCTGCTAAAAATGTTTGGTGGGAAAGGAGTTGAAACGAATGGCTTAAGTGAGGTTTTTCCTCACCATCTGTGGTTTCCTTGGCTTCATGATAGGAAACTCTCCTGGATCACCCCGCTTCTCTTGGACTACTCTACTGACTCCTCCTCAGTGGCTGCTTATGTCTGATGCTTCTCAGCCCTTGGCTTGATCCCTTTTTCTCATTAACTTTCTTTCCCAGGAAGTGAACCTCCTTTTGGACTTTCAGAAAGAGTTCAAATCTGCTTGCAGCCTCAAGGTCTCTCTTGAGTTCAGTCGCCAAGACTTCCTCCTTGATGGGCATCTTTGTTTGGAATCCCACTCTTAAAGGGAGATGCTCTGTCCTTCAGTGCAATAATTTCAAGTCACTGAATATACATGTTGCTTGGCCAGAATTTAGTCCTTGCAGAAACACTCTCTCTGATTCTCTCTTTGGTGCAAGGGCAGTTCATATTCTATCAACTCCAGTGGACTTTAACAACTTACAGCTTTATAGACTCTTGGCCTTCCAGAGTTCTGAAGTTCTGAAGTGCTGTTATTAAGCCAACAGCAAGAACCACAAAAACAAAATTAAAAAATACCAACAAAAATAAACTCCCATGGAGGGAGATCTGATTTCCAGAACTGTCATATTACAATATCTAAAATGTCTAGCTTATGAGAAAAAATATATACATATGTGTATATATATGTACATATACATATATATGTGTGTGTGCATATATATATATACATACATATATATAAATCCTCTGAGGATAGGGCTTTTCTTCAAAGAAAAGCCATATATATAAAAGTGGGTTGTTTGGTTTTCATTTGTCTATTGAGGAGAGGGTTGATTCCTCCCCAACTCTGCAATGTCCACTGAGGTCCTCTATGTTCATTCCCTACATAACAAAATGAATCTTGAATGTGAATTCTTGTTCCTTTTACTTCTGTGATGTTGTTTACATTTAAACCCTCAAGGATTTTGCCCAATTTGGGCTTCTTAGTCCGTGAAGTCCAGAGGTCAGGGACAATATGCAATCAACAAATGCGTGCTGAGTGGATGAATCTTTAAACTCATTTTTCACAGGGAAGCACACAACCACATGATACCCATCAGTACCATTTAATGAATGCTTCTGATTTTGATAGTGCTCAATATAAATTTAGGCCTTGGGTTTAGGAGCCTATACAAAGAACATAGTGTAGGGAGAAGTTTTTAGAAGAGAGAATTTTTAAAAAGACTTGTTTATGTTCTGCTCAGCTAGGTAAGATCAGCCATCCCTTCCTTTGTCTTTTTATCCTGACCTTTTATTTCCCTATAGTAAAAGAAAGGAGTTAAATGAGAGGATCCCTCAAACTCAGCGGTTCTTACACTGTATATTGAGGAGGGTGGAGGAAGGAGAGTAGTTGTCTTGTGCGTGGCTAGGAGAAGGGCTCTGTAACTCCCAACTGGGACTGATTGTATAGGATAGGCACAAGGTTTAAACAATGCTAGTTTAGAAAAATGAGAAGGCAGAACATATACTTTTGGTCTAGTTGCATATGGTTTCCTTCGGTGCCTTTTCCTTCCCCTGGGTGACTCCACTCAGGTTCTAAGTGACAAGTATTGTCCCTGAAATGAGGGATTTGAGGTTTTGATTAAAAGATATTTTCCCTAAGTTCCTGATAGATGAATGTTTAATGTGTTTGTCTTTCCTCTGATGTATTTTCATGCAAGAGGAGACCTCTTACAAAGGAGAAGCCTCCTGGATGGGAAGGAAGAGTTATCCCAGAGTCAGGAATAATGAGCATGATGATTTGGAGGAAAGAGCCCTCTTGACTCTTCTCAAATCAAGTCACCTGAGGGACTGACTACCTGGCGGGCCTATCCCTAAAGCTGGCTCTGGGGGAGTGTGAGAAACGTGCTCATGAAGGGATGACATCGTCACTGCTGGATCCTTAGCCTCCTTGGAGTGAATAAAGCCTATTGTTTGACAGCACAGTATCCAGGCCTTCATCTGTCTTCTTTATTTTCTTGCTTCTGCTCCCACTCCACCCCAAACCTGTCTGACACTTATTCTGGGTACAGAGGGCACCTGGTGCTGCTGCCACTGGCTACTGTCACTCCTTGTCAACTCCAATCACCCTCATTTTGTTCCCTCTCCACAGTCCATTAACAGCAGCTCTCAGAAGCCTGAGTGCTTACCTGTAGCCCCTGACCCTTGGCCTCAGGTATCATATAACCAGAGAGTGATTCTTGATGAAAAAGAATGAGCAAACCTTAGCCTTTCTCAGCCCCCTGTCACTTTCTGAGGAGACGATTCTCAAAAGGGTGGAAAATCTTGAGATGTTTTATATATATATGTATATATATATATTTAAGTTAATTCTGCAGACTGCTGTGTTGGTGACATTTCCTTCAAATTGCAATAACTAACCTGTCACAGCCCTACAAATGCTGACAATACAGCACCATGTGGGGTTGACTTAATAAACCTCATTTACATTCATTTTGATTCACTCAGGCGTTGAAAAACATTTCACAGGAAAACTAGGAGCCTCTCCAAGACGACATGATGTTTGCTGATATGATATGAACAGACTTAATAGGCAGCATATATGAAAACATGCATTTCTTAGGTTATTAGCAAGCTCAGTACTTAATTTTTTAAAAAGCGTTTAAAAATTATTCTTTTGGACCCTGGGCTTCTAAGCTATGAAACGTGTCACCATTTACAGAGTCTTTCTGTTGAGTAGGTAGAGAAGGAATAGTTAACAATATTTTGGGCATGAACTTGGACAAATTCTTAACCTCTCTGGAATCTCAGTTGTTCCATCTGCTCAATGAGCATCCTAATAATCCTGTTTACCTAGCTGTATCAGTCAGTTATTGTTGCAACAGTGCTGCTAACAAACATTTCTAAAATGCAGTGGCTTACAACTACCACCCAGATTGAGATGTTGTCATCTTATTTCACTTGTTTCTTCCCCTCACCTGCCATGTTGCATCATTACTGAGGAGTCTACCTAGAGATAATCACTGCCTGCCTCTTTTTTTCTATTTTCTCTGCTTTTCCTCAGTTTCAGCCCCTTCTTACTTCTCATCTCTTCCCTAAAACTTAGCTCCTAACTGACTTCTCTTAATCCAAGATCTCCCTACTCTAATCTATCCTAAACAGCACTGCTGGATTCATTTCCCTGTTGTATGGTTTTTGGTCATCACCTTTCTGCCTTAGGTTGGATTTTCCAGATGCAGAGGTAGAGACAGGAATTCTTGTCCAAGTGATTTACTGAGGGAGTGCCCTCAGATGAAACCTCTTAGGGAATAAGGGAAGCAAAAAACAAGAAGGAAACAACAACAACAAAAAACCAGCACAGAGGAAGAACACAGGCTGAGATCTAGCCTCGGTCTAATTGCACAGGAATCTCTGGAGCATAAATTGCACCAAAGAAGTTGTTCCATACAGAGGCAGGAAGACTGGGCATTTATTCCCCCTCGATTCATCGCTGGCCACGGGCCATCCCTCCTGAAAAGCATAGGAAATGCCCTAAAGGAAGGTTCTGGAGTGAGCTTTTAGAAATACCTGGTTGAGTACAGCTCTGCACATGTGCACATTTGATGCAGGGGGAGAAGCACCAGAAAGGGTAGGCAAAATAATTCCTGGAGCCCAAACAGAGCTAGGAATAATTTATATTCCCCCCTCAGTTATATGTTTGGGGATTTTTTTTTGGGAGGAGTCGTTGTTGTTCTATTTTCTGGAAAATTTCCTTGAGTTTAGGTTCAACATTTTGGTTAATTTTTAAAGTCTCTGCTATTGTATTTAAAATGCATAAGATCTCTTTATTCTCAGACCATATTCTTTTAAATATATCTTCTCTCTTTTGCCTTAATCTTGCCTAAGACTTCTATATCTATTAATCTTTCAAACAACCATATTTTGGTTTGTTAATTTTCTTGATTTTGTTTATTACTTTTCTTATGGGCCAGTTTAACTTTATTGCCTCTTAGCTCCAAGTCTACCTTTGATTGCCCTGCTTGCAATTCTGGAACATTTCTTCCTCTGATTCAAAATTAAACTTTGTCAGTAGAGGGCGCAAGAGAGACGTTGCAGGAGGAAGGGGCTTCTCTTCCTGGTTCCAGTATGTATTTCTTCCGGCTGGCTCCTGTATTGTGCAGGATACACAGTGAAATTCACCCCTAGCAAGTTTTGGTGGTACTTCCGCAGGCACTTTCCCTGTGAATTCTATGTGTGTTCCAGCTGGCCTCTAGGTGATGAATTCAAAAGCAACCACCACAGGCAGTTTCCAGAAGGCTGTTGTCAACATTCTGGTGGGCATATTCTTGCTCACCAGCCTTGGCCAGCTGGCGCTCTGGTGGAGGTTTTCCTGCTTGCTGGTCGTGTCCTGTACTTTCCTGCCCGGTACCTGTGGATCAGCTCTGGCTTGGGGCAACCCATAGCAAACATCTTTGCCATCTAGAGGTTTATAATCACAACCTCTTCAACAAAGCCTGAATCTCATATCTGAGATCTCTGGTAATAGCTAGCTGATCACAGTGTTCCTCAGAACAAAATGGCTGGGCAGCCAAAGTACTTGTTGATCTATGTAATAGAAAAAAATCTGTGAATCTGGCCAAAAACTTGACTTGAGTCACCAGTTTCCAAACCTAAGTCAATGCACAGACCCAGAACCTCTTGACGGAAGGGGACATTGGGCCCCCTAGAGGAAGGAACCTGTTGTATTTTAACAGGTTGTCACTGTAAGTCCAAGTCTAACCCAAAAGGAACTAGGGCCATTTACTGAGGTGACCATGTAATACCCAAAACTTTTGGACATTACTGGACACTGGCCATGAATTAACCCTAATTCTTGGGCATCTAAGATGTGAGTTTGACCCACACAGGTAGAGGCTGTAGTAATCAAGTAACAGATGGAGACTCAGCTGAAATTTGACCCACAGTTGGCCTAATTTATCCATAGACCCACCCAATGGCGTATGTCCCCACATTTTGAATGTAACTTTAATACCTGTACTTAGAAATTGGAATATCCCCCACATTGACTCCTGGACCTGAGAGATAAGAGCCATTATGATAGAAAGGGCTTAGTAGAAACCCTTGAAATTTCTCCTCCATACCAAGGTAAAAAATCAGAAGCAATATAGCATCTCTGGGGAAATTTCAGAGACATATGCTATCATCCAAGCTTTGAGAGAAGAAAGAGTGGTGACACAGATTCTGTTCCCATTGAATTCACCTGTTTGGCTTGTGCAGACATTGGATGGATATTGAAAAATAACTGTGGACTGTCAAAAATGGAATGAGGTCGTAATTTAGAACACAGCTGTTGTCAGTGTTGTACCACCACTGGAGCCAATCAGTACAATTCCTGGCATTTGACATGTAATTCTTGATGTGGCTAATGCTTTTTTCCTCCATACCAATTTGAAAAGACCACCAGAAGCAGTTCGCTTTTATCCGACAGTGCCATCTTCACAGAGCTGTTGCAGGACAATGTCACTTCTCCTGTTCTCTGTCATGATATGATCCGCAGAGATCTGGACTATCTTGACATTCCACAAACATCCCACTTCATGGATGGCATTCTACTGACTGGATGATGAGCAGGAAAGTAGCAAGCATTTTAGATGCCTGAGCAAGACATATGCCAACTAGATGTGGCTTAGCAGCATGCCCAGGGGCAGCTGCTTTGCAAATTTTGTTGTTATCCCACTGGCCAGTTTTCTGCCAGCCAGTCTCAGCTCTTTGACCCCCTTGTTGGGGGTTTCCTGTTTGCCAGTCTAGGCCGGTGTTTCCTGCCAGATGGTCCAAGGAAGTCCAGAGAACTTCTCTGACATCCAGTGGGTGGCCACCACCTTTCTCTAATGATGTCTGAATTCTAGCCTTGAGGACAGACCCCTCCCATTCTTTTTGCTTCCTTGGGTGCTCTGTCTCAGACTTTAGGCATTCTTTAGAGTTCTCTTTTTATCCCCGCCGTAGTAGGTAATTCCTCGCAAATAGTTAATAATTATTTACATTAAGCATTTCTTGTTCAAATTACTATTTCTGTTTTTCTGACTGGATCAGGATTCATGTACTTATTTTTAATATAAACTCTCTTGTTTCCCTGAACCTAATCTGATCCTTGTTTCTAGTATCTTATGTTGAATCCTTAGCTTAAAACATTACCTTAAAAACATTTGACCTTTCTTGACTTCTAATAACTGTATTTAAACTAATAAATTTTCATTTAACACTGTTATTTGGAGATAGAGCCAAGTGCATAAATTTTGAGCTGTGTTTCATTTTTATTTAGCCCTAGTATTTCTTACTTCATTCGAGATACCTATTTCTAATTCAATGATTACTTAGTAATAGATATTTAGTTTCCAAACATGTGGGATTTAAAAAAAAATTGCTTTGTTTTTGATGTCACACTTTATTGTGTTATGGTCTAAGAACTTAGCTCTAGTATCTAATTTTGGGGGATTTATTGGGTTTCCTTTATGGTCCAGTATTCAATTTAGATTTATAAATGCTCTGTATGTACTCAAAATAGCACAGATTGTCTATTCATTTCGGGTAAAATTCTGTAAGTACTGATACTTGTTATTTCTGTTGTTCGTCTCTCTTACATTTCTATTCATTTCTTTTGTCTGCTTGGTCTGTCTGTTTTGGGGAAAGGCTTGTTGAAATCTTCAACTACAATTGTTGATTTGTCCCTTTTTCCTCTAATTTAGGTCAGTTGTTACTTTTAATATTTTGAGCCTGTATTGTTGGTGTGTTCATGTTCAAAATGCCCATATCTTTTTCTGGAGAGTACCTTCACCAGCATATGATACCTTTTTCAGCCCTGTAGGCTTTTTTTGGCATCAGCTTGAGAGTCTCTTTTGCCCAGTATTGAAAGAGCAAACCCAGATTTATTTTTGTTAATGTCTTTGAAGTATTTTGTTTTTTCAGCTTCTACATTTTCATCTTTTCTGGTTTTGGTTTTTGTTGTTGTTGTTCTAAGCATGCTTCTTACAGACATCTATTGTTAAGTCATTTTAAATATCTAATCTGAAAACTTTTCTTTTGATTAGCGAGTATATTAGTTTGCTTGGGCTGCTGTAACAAAACACCATGCACTGGGTAGCTTAAACAACAGGTACTTATTTTCTCATAGCCCTGGAGGCTGGAAGTCCAAGATCAAGGTGTTGGCAGGTCTGGTTTCTTCTGAGGCCATTCACCGTGGCTTGCAGGTGGCTGCCTTCTCTCTCACACAGCCTTTCTCTCGTGTGTCTCGTGTCTCTTTTGTGTCCTAATGTCCTCATTTTATAAGGATAACGGTCATCTTGGATTAGGGCCCAACTAACAGCTTCATTTCAACTTATTACCTTTTTAAAGGTCCTATCTCCAAATACAGTCACATTCTCTGGTTACTGGGGGTTGGAACTCCAGCATACACATTTTGAGACAACACAATTCAGTCCATGAGACTCATCCATTTTTATTTACAGTAATGACTGTTATATTAGGATTTATTACATCTTGTTTCATATTTTCCATTTGCTCTGCTATGTTCCCCCATCTCCTTTCCTGCTTTCAGTTCAATGTCTTTTATCTTTCTTTAATTCTGGAATATGTATCTTAATTATTTGCTTTATTTTTCATTGTAAGACATAGTGTATGAGTTTATGGCAAACATATGTAGAGTCTGAATACAATTTAAAAAACCCACCCAGATACTACAAGATCAAGATATAGAACATCACCAACTACCCAAAAGCACCATGAGTGCCTTTCCCAATTACATCCCCTCCCCCTCTTCCTAGAAATGACCACAATTCTCAATTTTATTTTAATTATTTTTGTTTTAATTATTTTTACTACCCAATGTGTATTCCTCAACAATATATTATTTAGTTTTCCCTGATTTTTACCTTGATATAAATGGAATAATAATGTATTATTTTCTTTAAATTATATACTTATTTTGGGGGGCACCTGGGTGGCTCAGTCATTAAGCGTCTGCCTTCAGCTCAGGTCATGATCCCGGGGTCTTGGGATCGAGCCCCGCATTGGGCTCCCTGCTAAGTGGGAGGCCTGCTTCTCCCTCTCCCACTCCCCCTGCTTGTGTTCCCTTTCTCGCTGTGTCTCTCTCTGTCAAATAAATAAATAAAATCTTTAAAAAAATTTTATACTTATTTTGGTTAATATGATGTTTTTAAGATCTGTACATGCCAATAATTAAAGCTATAGTTCATTCCTTTTCAGTGTTTTTTTTTTAGATTTTATTTATTTATTTGAGAGAGAGAGAGAGAGAGAATTACAAGTGGGAGGAGGAGCAGAGGGAGAGGTAGAGGCAGACTCCCAAGTGAACAAGTTACCCAATGAGGGGCTCTATCCTGGGACTCCAGGATCATGACCTGAGCTGAAATCAGATGCTTAACTGGTTGAGCCACCCAGGCACCTATTCACTGTTCTATGCTCCATTGTATGAATAGGCCACAATTTATTTATTCGTTATGCTCTTGGTGAACATTTGGTTTTTCTCCAGGTTTTTCCTATTAAGGATAACACTGCCATAAAGATTCTTTTACATATTTTCTGGTACATGTGTTCGAGAATTTTTCTAAGATCTATGTCCAGCGGTGGAATTGCCAGGATATAAATTGTATGGATGTTTAACTTTACCTCAGCATGTCTGATGCCAACGTATTTTCTAAAATGTTTGCACCAATTTATGTTCCACCAGCAGTAGATGTGAGTGTCTGTTGCTCCATATCCTTAATAAAATGTTCAGAATTTTTAATTTGGTTCATAACTTCATTGCTTCATTTTTTTCTTCCTATACCATCCCCCCCCTCCTTTTTGCTGTTATTAGTACTTCCTTAAGACCTATATGTTTGCTTAAAAAATTGTGTTTCCAGGGGCCACTGGGTGACTCAGTACATAAAGCGTCTGCCTTTGGCTCAGGTCATGATCCCAGGGTCCTGAGATCAAGGCCCACATTGGATTCCCTGCTCAGTAGGAGGCCTGCTTCTCCCTCACCCACTCCCCCTGCTTGTGTTCCCTCTTTCACTGTGTCTCTCTCTGTCAAATAAATAAAATATTTTAAAAAATTGTGTTTCCATCTCTTGCTCCTTTCTGGAAAACTTCTTTAATTGGGCCTCTCAACTGCTTGATTCATTCTTAGATGTATCCATCATAGACATTATGCCATGTAACTGATCCTTTATTTCTGCTATCACTTATACATATATTCATATATAATATTTCTACTTTGTTCTTTTTTAATGATTTCTTGTTCTTTTTTTTACAATGCATATAGCTTTTTTTGTATCCTCAAGTGCAGTTGACCCTTGAATAAAATGGGTTTGAACTGTGCAGGTCCACTTCTCTGCAGATTTTTAAAAAATAAATACAGTACAGTACTGTAAATGTATTTTCTATTCCTTGTGATTTTCTTTTTTTATCACTTATCATTATTTTATTTTATTTTTTATCATAATAAGTGTAGTCTTTAATCTCAATCCCCTATTCCTCCCATCTCCTCACCCACCTCCCCTCTGGTTTGTTCTCTATAGTTAAGAGTCTATTTTTTGGTTTATCTCTCTATTTTCTTCCTTTGCTGACTTGTTTTCTTTCTTAAATTCCACATGTAAGTGAGATAATATGGTGTTTGTCTTTCTCTGATTTATTTCACTTAGCATTCTAGTCTTTAGCTCTATCCATGTTGTTGTAAATGGCAAGATTTCATTGTTTTTATGGCTGAGTAATATTCCATTGTGTATATATTTATACCACATCTTCTTTATCCATCCATCAATGGATGGACACGTGCTGCTTCCATAGTTTGGCTATTATATATAATGCTGCAACAAACATAAAGGAGCCTGTATCCCTTTGAAGTAGTATGTTTGTATGTATGTGTGTATGTATGTAATTATTTATAAATACCCAGTAGTGCAATTCCTGGATTGTAGGGTAGGTCTATTTTTAATTTTTTTTTTTGAGGAACATCCATACTGCTTTCTACAACAGCTGCATCAGTTTATACTCCCATCAACAGTGCAAAGGTGTTCATTTTTCTCCACATCCTCGCCAATGCTTGTTGTTTATTATGTTTTTGATATTAGCCATTCTGACAGGTATGAGGTGATATCTCATTGTAGATTTGATTTGCATTTCCCTGATGACGGGTGATGTTGAGCATCTTTTCACATGTATGTTGACCATCTGTATGTCTTTGAAGAAATGTCTGTTCATGTCTTCTGCCCATTTTTTAGTGGGTTTTTTTTGTTTTGGGGTATTGAGTTTTATCAGTTCTTTATGTATTTTGGATACTAACCTCTTGTGATTTTCTTAATAACATTTTATTTTCTCTAGCTTACTTTATTGTAATAATACAGTATATAATACATACAACACAAAATACGTGTTAAGTGACTATGTTATCACGAAGACTTCTGGTTAACAGGAGGCTATTAGTAGTTAAGTTTTGGAGGAGTCAAAAGTTGTAAGTGGCTTTTTTACTGTGTAGGGGTTCAGTGTCCCTAACATCCATGTTGTTCAAGGGTCAATTGTATATCTGTAAAGCCTATTTGAACTTCTTGTTCTGTCTACTCTAATCATCTGGCTTCGGATGGTTTATGTTGTTCATTTTGCTATCTTTTTTATAAATGGTTGTGCTGCTGGGGTGTCTTGGTCTGCAGGTTCAAGCTCCTTCGGGGAAGAGGAGTCTTACTCATTGAGCTTGAGGAGAAGATAGGGGATGAACTCCCAAGCTGAAGGGACTCAAGAGCCACAGAATTATTGTTGATTGTTTCCAACTCCCTCCAGATTTATCAGGTAACTTCTCTGTTCATATTTCCCTTTAAATTGTTAGAATGAAGCATGCACGAGTGGAGAGTAAATGCCCAAAGAAAGTTGCTCCGGCTGTACCTACTTTCCTTATTCCTCATCCCCAGAGTACTTTGGCACTGTCCTGACATCATCCTGCTGACAGACCTCCTGGAGGTGGAGCCCAGCAATCTTTGTCTTGACAAACCTTCCAGGTAATTCTCCAGGTTGATTCTGGAGGAGAGAGCCAACAGTCTGAGTTTGTTTTCTGCCTTGGAAAGAACTGGAAACTTATCTCAATGTTCCCATTTTTTGAATATTCCTTGTTCCTCTTTCATAAATGTTATATCTTCACTTCCCCTTTTGAAATGATTTGTTATTTTATTTTCTTCTTAAAGTTTTCTCCTCTTTCTTACTTCCTTCATTGTCTACATTTATTCCAAGTTTCTTATTTCTGTTTTGTCTGCTTGTTTTAGTTTTGGGACTTCTTCTTTCTTGGGATTTTCTCACATGTCTGGTAATCACTGAATGTCTTTTTATGATTAAGGGGTGAGGCTGATGGGAAGCTTTCCCCATGGGAAGCCTGCATGGGGCTATGGGCTGGTGGGTTTTCCTGTATGCTGATCCGGCTGTGACTCAGCCAATTCATCTGGGATTCCCCCCACTGTTAATGTTGTTAACTGAAGATATTATCTTTGGCCCATCAACTTACCAAGAAAGAATACTTAAATATCCTGCCTAGGACATAGCAGCTTGGTTAACAACTTTTAGGCAGCTGGGATGTGTGTTGTGTGTGTGTGGGGGGGTCAATGTTCTCTATGTCAACTTCATCTAAGCCTTTAGTAGTTGACTATACTTTTGGCTACTGGTCTTGTCCTTGATGTCAGACCCTGTCTGACTCAGTTCCACATAGAACAGTAGTTCTTAGACTTCATCATACATCAGAATCAGCTAGAGGGCTTACTGAAACCCCGAATCCCAGAGCTTCTGATTCAGAAGGTCTGAGATGGGGTGCAAGAATGTGCATTTTTATTTTTTTTGAATTTGCATTTTTAAACAAGTTCTTAGGTGATACTGATGCTGCTGGTCCCAGGGCCACATACTAAGAACCATTGCTATAAAGTAACCCTAACAAAGAAGGAGCCATGTGGCTACATGGGTAGAATAGGGCATCTATAAGCCTGTTTACTTCTTTTAACAACTTTTAACAAGCACTTATAGGTTTAGTCCTGTCCTGCAGCCCTGCTTCAGAGGCATTTGGTGCCTTTAATTCTTGAGCTGTTTGGGGGCTACCTAATGTGAAGTGGCCTGGCTCTTGAGGCTTCATTCTTTTTTTTTTTTTTTTAATTTTTATTGTGTTATGTTAGTCACCATACAATACATCATTAGTTCTTGATGTAGTGATCCAAGATTCATTGTTTGCGTATAACACCCAGTGCTCCACGTAATCTGTGCCCTTCTTAATACCCATCACCAGGCTCACCCATCGCCCCACCCCTCCCCTCTAAAACCCTCAGTTTGTTTCTCAGAGTCCACAGTGTCTCATGGTTCATCCTTACTGCCAGTAGAGATTTTAGCTTTCTTTTGTCTGTTCCTTAAGCAATCATTTATCTACTTGCTTCCCTTCTTCCAAAATTTTGTTTACATGTCTTGTTGGCTGTGACTTCATTTGTTTTCTTTGTGAATTTGCTGAACTCTTGGGGTTTTTTTTCCTTTTTTTCTCCTTTTTGTTGTTCTCTTAGGGTCATTAGTCAGAACCAAGCAGAATAAAATACATGTACTCAATCAGCCCTCCCTCTACCTTACTTTTAAGCCGCCATCAGCTCTCACCTGGCAATAAATATCTTTTGCAGTGATGAATGAATGAACTTTGACACACAGTGAAGAATACAGTCATGAGGGATGAAGTGTGACACTGCTAAGCCTCACTGAGATGCATCTCCATCTTGTTGTTCATATAAACATCTCCTAAATTTTCAGATGTCAGATGCTGAATTACCGCTTTAAGCAACTTTCAGGGTTTAATTAAAGTACAAGGTCTGACTGGCAGGACTTGAGATGAATTTCACTGTCTCAGAGGCAAGCTGAGATGTGGCTTTGAATTAAGGGAATAAAACAATCCCAAAGAGGTAGTATATAAGGTCACAAAAGAGCTTGATTCAGAAAGGGAGGAAGGAAGGGAAAAAATGGAAGCCAATATGTGGCATGTTCATTATCCTTATGTGGGGATGTATTCCATTTAAAAAGTTGGAAGAGTTTATAACAGGGCTCTGACCATAGATAACTGGGCTTTAAGGTGATTTTTGTCATTTTGCCGATTGTTTACATGAAAGAAATGTTTCTGCACCCAGAATTATCTGTGAAACCTAGGACTCAATAAACCAGAGAACAGTTAAAAAAGTTTTGTGCCCGTGAGCACTGGGTATTTCCATGCAATCAATTATCCGTAAATTGAATAATTTAATTTGCATTAAGGCAATTCACCATTGAAGCTGGTTCAATCCTTTGGACAATCCTTGGACAATGGGCAATTGGACAAAGTGGACAATCCTTTGACAGCATGAAAATTCTGGAAGCACAGAGTTGGGAAAATGATAATCAGCCTCTCTGCCACCTCTGCCCACCCCCACATAAAATGTTACTTTAATACATCCTATTTCTTTGATGAACAATTATAAGTCCCATTGCTTCAAAGGGGACTTTCCTGTCCCATCCACTCAGATCAATGATCAGTCTGGGACAGCAAATAACTTGACCGAAAAATTGGTCCACTCCAGTTGAATATGGAACAGGTGGGGTCAGCAAAGAGCTGTTGAACTGATTCTTGTGATTCCATCAAAATTCATTTCTGAAGAATGCATGTCTTCCTGTTCTTTGTCCTCTGAGCCCACTTCTGGTCTTTGCCTTTGTTCTTTTGACTCAGACAGTGGCCTTGGAAATGCTGTGTGGTTTTATTGGCTGTTGGTTTTCTATTCTCTGAGATGTTTTCAGTCAAACCCTTGAGTTGCTCACTTGCTTTTTCCACTTCTCTCCCTCCTTGTCTCTCCTGTCTTGCTCCTTCCCCCCTCAAGAAAACCAAGGGAAATTGACAAGCAGCAGGACAGGGGAAATTGAGCTATATTATTTCTCCTTCGGGAGCCTTACTTTGCTGCCTTTATCTGAAAGCTATCATTTTCTACATCTCTTGGCAAGAGTTCTCATCGACCAGTGACCCCTAAATGCCTATGCTGATCAATAGTCCCAGTATCTTATTGACATGCCCATTGACAGCTCTCACCAAGCACAGGAATCAGGAATGGCAGCCAAATGCAATTCGTTCAGGCTGCTTGAGAGGCAGGGAAGGCCCCGAGTTGATATTGACACTGTAAATGGAGACAGTTTACTTAGCGCTCAGGGAAGATGCATTTGTTAAGGAGACCGATAGATCTCATTACTATTTAAGGGCAGAGGCTTTTCTGGCAGCCCACGGGGCTTGCTTATATCAAGCCTTCCCACTTACAGAGCCCAGCGAAATAAACCCTGAGTGATTTGTCCTCCCCCCACCCACATAAAAAGAACCATAGGATGGAACTGAATGTAAGTAAGGGGTGACACAGGATTCAACAATGGGAGGCCTTGACCATGGCAATTAGGCCTTTCGTTTATCAAAGCCCCAGTTCCCACTCACCGATGAGTGTGTCAGGGTGTCTGTCTGAGAGGGTGTGGCATCCTGTGCTCTCCCTGAGCAAAAGCAAAATCAACAATCGCAGGCTCTCAGGGCAGGAAGGGATTTGGGGTTTTAGAATTCGTCTGCCCCCGTCTCCTATTCATTGTGGGAGTTCCTATGCCAACATCCCCTTCATATGGCCACCTGGCAGTTCGTTGGTCCCCTTCAGTGACATGGAACTTGCCAACTTGAGAAACAGTCCATGTCGTCACTGAGTAGCTGTAGTAGTGGGAAAGGTCTTCCTTCTCCAGGGCTGAAATCTATCTGCCTGTAGCTTCTGCTGCTTGCTGGTACATGGATTTTCTGTAGCTCCATACATATACTAGAGATACTGACTTGGCATTTAGATTTCTTCATGCCTGATCCTGTCAATAAGTCTTCACAAAGGCATCCTCCTACCTTTACCCACATTCCCATTTTCCAGATGGGAAAATGCAAGCTTTGAGAATGTAAATAATTTGCTCAAAGACACAGAACGGGGACTGGGTGTGCTGAATTCCCTGTTTTTTTTCTGCAGCCCTGTCTTGTCTCCTGTCATGAAGAAAGTCTGGCCTGATTTTCTTTCCCTTATTATCTCCCTGAATAGTATGATTCATTTCCAAAGAGTAACACGCCACTTCTGTATTGTGATGACTCTGGTTCTCAAGAGGCAACTATTTTACTTTGCCCCTTGAATTGCCTCTGGATCACTATTTTCTAACTCTCAACAGAAATCTTTGGCTCATCTGCCTCCCTATGCAGTGCTATTACCCACAGCACCAAGCTCATTCCAACCGTGACCAAGCTCTATCAATTCTCTCTCCCTTCTTCCTTGCCCATAGGAGAAAGCAGGTACAGCTTGGCCACTCATCCTGTCGTAGGGCCAAGACAAAGGCAGAGCAGGGTCAGAACTGGACCACTCAAGGTCTCTGCTAAGCCCTGAAGATTGAGGGCAGGTTCCTCTGTCGGGGATAGGGTGGGAATGCAGTTTGGGATGTGTGTGGGGAGATGAAGGCGAGTGCTTTGTGTTGCCCTATCCAGTCTCCACTATGCAGGAATGGGAGCTGGTGGGAACAGAGCATAAAGTGGAGTCCAGCTGCTTGGCTGGAAATCTGATGTGATCCTCTTTTCTGGACACCTGTGCCTTTGAGGTCTGGGGTGGGGGGTAGAAAAGCCCTAGATCATCTGCAGTCTCTAGAGGGAAGAGGATCATGGCAAAGCCTGGCTACCCAAGGGATTTTGAAAGTTGTCACCAATACTTCTATCTTTGGATACCTTGGGCTTTTATGAATCCCACTGGGACAATTGAGAGGCAATGAGTGGGACGAGAAATAATGAGTAGAAGTGGCAGAGAAGCAGATTTTGAGGGGAAATTATTCCCAGGTGAGGTCTGAGTGGAAGCTGCCCATGATGGTCTATAGAGGCACCATTTTCAGAGTTAGTAAGCCAT
Source organism: Ailurus styani (assembly GCA_002007465.1). Taxonomy (NCBI): domain Eukaryota; kingdom Metazoa; phylum Chordata; class Mammalia; order Carnivora; family Ailuridae; genus Ailurus; species Ailurus styani. Next base: position 1,711,920 of record LNAC01000341.1, read on the forward strand.
GGTTTCAATGCTGGTTTTGAATATGCAGATATATTGACATCTTGTCTTCTAAACCAACCATAAGTCGAAGGATGCCACTGACTACAGATGATCTGGTTACAAATTGGAACACCATAAAAGGGTTGGACAAAGGCAAAGACCAATGTTCACTGCCTCAGGCTGGACCATCGCAACTGTCCATTAGAACTATTCTAACAGCTCATTCGTCTTCCTGGCCTTTAGCCTTTTGACTTGTAATTTGACTGTCGCACACCTGTGGGGTTGGAATATGTCACTCTCCTCCATTCTCCATTGCATTGAGAATAAGGTCAAAGTTCTCCACCACAGCATTCATGATTCAGCATGGTCTACCCAACTGTATGTTCCACCACGTGATTCAGACACCTTGAGATAAAGTCACACTAAAGCACTCCCATGCCCTTTTTGCCTTCCTTCTTGCTATTTTCTCTCCTTGACTAGCTCTTCTCCTTGCTTTTTGCATGTTGAATTCATATTCATTAGCTGAGACTCTGTCCGGAAACCTTTTCTGATTCTTCTCACCAGAATGAAATCTGCCTTTCACACTCCTACTCTGTGGATATACTTTCTAGAACACTTAACTCACCCTGCTGAATATGGTGATTCCTTGTGCATATCTTGGGAGGTCACTGAAAGGAAGACTAACTCATTGGTCATTTTACCTCTGGGGGTCCCGACAGAGAGCCTTGAACACAGTAGGTATCAATGATTAGGACTTGTTGGGTAGGTATTGGTGCTACCTGTGGCCAGTCAATACCCTGAGGCTCTGACAGTAAGAGAGAGTCTAGTGCTCAGCAACACCCATACCCTCCTCTTCTTCAGGTGCATGTGCAGCTAGTCTGCAGTTCCAGCCACCCTAGTGCTTATGAACAGGCCAATAGGATGTGAGCAAAAGTGATGAGTGCTACTTCAGGGCTGCCCCAAACAGCCTCCTTTGTGTGAGCCTCTCTTTCTCTGTATGGACTGCAGAAAGCTCCAAGGACCTGGACATGTTTTTTCTGAACAGAAAAGTAAAGCAGCAGAATGAAAGGCACTTGGGCCTCTGAAGTGCTCCATGTCTCCACCGTCACCTCAAAATGGTTCTGAACTATGGGAGAAATAAACCCTTATGGTGTGAAGTCCAGAAAATTTGATGTGGTTTAGGAAGCAGCTAGCCTACCCCGATGTGCCGACCAGTCACCCTGGGAATGGTGTGTGGCCGTGTGTGAGTAGCTGGAAGGCAAAGGCAGATAGGGCTCTGTTAGGGAGAGAGGCTGTAAGTTAAACTTGACGGTGCTTTTCTCCTGAAGGACAACCCAAGCTGCCTCTAAGGTAAGCACTCACCTCTTCTTCCCTTTCTGGATATGAAAAGTTCTTAGCCTTCCTTCCCATGTTGGTAGCTCACCTCTGGAGACACGTCTGTTTTCCAAAGACCACCAAAAATGCAGCTACAGAGTGAAGTTGTGGTATAGTATGCCGGTGGTTGAGAGTTGGGGTTCTGGACCTGCATTGTCTAGATTTGAGCCTTGGTTTCCTTACCAACAGCTACAGGACCTGGCGTCTCCACATTTCCTCAGCTAAGAAACTGGGGCAATGGTAGTCCCATTCGTAGTATAAACTTAAAACATTCAAAATTTAAAAGGATACTAAGTTAAACATGCTACTGCTCTTGAGGTAAATACTCAGCAACTTTAAACAATTTTATTGTCATTATTGTTATAGGAATAGATACTTCTGGCATGGCCTGAGGACACAGAGTATGATGGAACATTTATCTTCCTGTTCCTTGTGACAACCATCTTAGCTTAAGAATAAACTTTATTTTGGGTGTGCTTGGGTGGCTAAGTCAGTCATGCATCTGACTTCATGATCTCAGAGTCCTGGGATCAAGCCCCGCGTCAGGCTCTGCATTCAATGGGGAGCCTGCTTCTCCCTCTCCCTCTGCCCTTCCGCCTGCTTGTGTTCTCTCTGTCTCTCTCTCTCTCAGATAAATAAATAAAATCTTAAAAAAAAACCCTTTATTTTGGAGGCAGCCTTAATCACTATGGAGGTGATGTGTCTGTCAAACCCCCGAGTCATTTTCATGTTCGCTGTTCTTGAGGCACATTTTTCTCCCTCCCACCTTCGCCCAATTCTACATTTGAGAAGTTGGTATTTTGGGCCCAATCACAGGACCTTACATGTGTCCCTTTATGTTTCATTTAATTAGACTCAATCCTTTGTTCCAGCCTGTCAAGATCGTTCGGAATATTGGATCTGTCATTCAATATACTTATTATCCGTCTTGTCTTCCCTTCACTTGAAAATCTGGTAAACTTCCCATCTGTGTCTTGGTATAAGTCATTGAAAAAGTACTAAAAAGGACAGAACTGAGAATAGAGCCCTTACGATCTGCTGTGGAATCTTTCAGATGCCACCCGGCACCATTTGGTAAAATCACTCCCCCAGTTATGAATCCATCCTCATCTAGTATTTGTTCATTTTTTCATTCATTAATGCATTCACTCATTCATCTAGCCATCAGCAGACCTTTTCTGTTAAAAGCGAGATAGTAAATATCGTAGGTTTTGCCGGCCATCTGGTCTCTGGTGCAGCAACTACACTCTGTTGTTGGAGTGCAAAATGGCCACAGATAGCACGTCAACTGATGTGCGTGGCTGCGTTCTGAGAAAACGTAATTTAAAAAGAAACAGGCTGCGAGCTGGTTCTGGCCTGCAGGCCGTAATTTGCCAGTCCCTGGTCTAATGTACTCCTCTTCCCCGTGGACGTCTTTGAGTGTTCAATGGCCATAATCCTCGGAGGACAGAGTGCTGGGGAGGAGGTCTGAGTCAAAGCTGAGATGACTCATTACAGTCACAAATGGAGCCTCTAGCTCATTCTATCCTAATAGTTCCCCTCTTCATCTGTGAAGAAGTTTAAGGCCGATGTCCATCCAGTGAGGAAGAAAGACCCTAGGCCACCCTGAGGCACATTTATCTTTCTATAGCAAGCAAACTATTGGCATTGTGGGCAAGAACTGCACCCAGCTGTGGTGGCCTCCTGGACGCAGATGCTCACCGGGACCTCTAGCCAAGGTTAGGAAGAGGGCCATTGCTTATGAGAGCTGTGTGGTTAGAGGCATATCTCTCAGGGGTGGAAAATGCCCAACTAAAATTACTTTGATTTCAATTTCTGACTCTAGAATGGCTTTTCCTATCTCCTATGAAGGAAGATTCCAATAATTTCATTATTTGTTTCTTGGACTTCATTTCTCATGTAATAATATTGTTAATCAACCCAAACCCTCCTATAAATATTTATATCCATGACTCGATTTCTGGCCATTCTGACTTTTCCTCATTTTTTTGAAAGTTCATCTGTCCTTTTCATGGATCCCTATTTTTCTCTGTCTTGTATCTTGCTTTGAGAGCTCCTGGATGCTACACTCTCCATGGCACGAGGTCATTCTCCTCTGCCTCTCCAGCTATGCCTGACTCAGGTTAGTTGAGAGAGGGATGTGTGCATGAATGTCAGGGTGGGAGTGGGGAAATGAAATAAATGCATGAAAGGGAATATTGAACTTCTAATGCATTGTAATTACCAAATGATCCTATCTTGCCCATGATGGGTCCCGGTGGGATTTATTGCCATATTCACAGTGGTTTTCCCATTGCATTACTTAATGAATAATGTCTGAGCTAATAACCCACCAAAAAACCCCAGCAACAACAACATAACTCCCATTCATTGTAATTATTATTTTTTTTCCTAATGTGGTGGTTTTTATATGAATCCTGATGTCTCTTTACTAGGTCCTTGTATAACTACTTGCTTAAGTAATGGGCCCTATTAAATCGCCATCAACAGTAGCATGCCATATGTTAGTGTTTTACGGATATCTTCCCACTGTATGGACTTGGGTTCTCAGGCTGTCTTAGGGCCCTGTGGGTGGTGCCACCTCCCCCAACCCCCTGGCCACCCATCTCCACCCTGCCCCCCACCTCACCCCTACCTGGAATTGATGGCATTAGGGAAGCAGGACCAGGGCCTCAGCTGTGCAAACACTGTGCTTCTGTTTATTTTGGTAGCCTCCGAAATATTTGTTGAGAGTTATTCGAGCAGAAAGGCTGAATGGAGATCATTGCAATGTGTCAAATTAAGGAGTGCTTAATGCCTGCCTAATCTCTTGGTAATTACTGTTGTGGCAGCGGAAGGCTTCAGAGCCCGGGAGGAAAGCTAATGATGGTGGGAGACATGAGGCTGCCCGGGCATCCGTGGCACCACTGCTCGACACAATTAGAGGCCCCACGTCCATGTGAGAGACGGGGCCTCTGTCACTTAAGAGAGAGGGGATTGGCCTTTGGAGGGGAGGGGTCAGGAAGGAGCGTCAGCCTGGGTCACTGGACAGGGGACTCCTTCAGCTGGGTGTCACTTTCTTAACGGGGTTCTAAAATGTGACAGCTGTGTGTGTGTATGTGTGTGTGTGTGTGTGCACACGCACACTCGTCTATACACACACTCTCACATGGCCTGAGGATGAAGTCTGACCTCGAGATATTTGGGGCAAGATAGACAAACAGAGAGCTTTCCTCCTCATTTTCCTGTCTTTGTCTATCTTTATGTCATTTGGTCTCTCCTTTTTCTCAGATTCTCTCATTTTGGCCTAACTTTGTCTCTTTTTGAATCTCTGTCCATGTCTCTCTATGTAACTGGCATCTACCTCCCAATCATAAATTTTCATAGGAGCAGGAAATGATCTTGAAACAAATAAGGAAGAAAATAAAACCCTCAATAAGACCCCCCGAGTTCTTCCTGAAGAGGGTGGAGAAAAATGGGAATTTAAAAGACTCCAACACTCAAATTCACATAGAAACAAAAAACAAGAAAACAAGAACTCGCCAACATGCAGATCTGCTATGGCAGAAATCAGTGGTGGTCCAAGGAAATACTCTGGTAACGTAAATTCCTAATAAAGAACTTGGAACCCAGGTCCAGGTTCACTTGAAGCTCCAGGGGTCTAGGAGTGGCCCCCAGTAGGGGGTCAGCCAATGTGAAGTCCAGTCCCAGCTCTATCACCCACCAGTCCTAGCTCCTACTTTGGAGGAGCCATTTTACTCGTTTGTAAGATGGGGACGTACTTCGCTGACAGGGGTGTTAGAAGGATCAAAGGAAATGTGTGAGAGTGCTCTGAAAAGAATAAAACACTATAAATCAGTCAATCAAACAATTAAGCTAGGGATCAACAGAGATGAATGTGCAATGCACAGATAATTGGGGGGCTCACAACTTGCCATTATTACTGAGATCATAGTCACCGCCGACTGAGGCAGAAAGTGTTGCTTGGTAGGCTTGCTACTCCTTTGAAGAGAGTGGCCTGGAGGGGATGGAACTCTCTGCCTTCCTTGATATTCCTCCAGTCACCCTTGGGATCGCAGGGGGCCCGGAGATGTAGCGAGCACTTGCAGGGCCCCAGGTAGGGATGCCCTTAGCTTGAGGAGGGAGGATGTGGGAAGGTAGATGTGGATTTTGATGGCAGTGTGGAATTAGAGACAACAATGAGGGAGCCTGAATTACTTCCAAAGGGATCTTGAATGTTATGACAGGACGAGGCTGGGAGATAGAAGGTCTTGTCATTACACACATTGTATCTTGCTAATTTTGATTTGGTCACAAAGGTGTGTGGTCACATAAGGAAGGAAATCCTGAGGTCGACCAGTGGTTCTTGTGAATTTCTCTGCTGTGTGCTGAGAGGAGGAAGGCTATAAACTGAGTGCTCTCTGGGTAAATTTTCTGTATCTGGGTAATCTGGTAAATTATCTAGAATATGAAAGACCTAGTCAAGAAATGATGTCAGCTTCCATTTGGGGCAAAATTCTGGACTATAGAATGCAGAAGAGTCCTTTTGTGACCCCTTATTTTTTGAGAAGCTGCATCGGGGGGGGGGTCTTTGATCCACAGCCCCCTGACTTCTCCCTCCGAGGACTCTGGTGCTAAAGGCGTCACACTATGTGAGTAGCTCTGTGTAAATGGTGAGCATCTTTGGATTTCCCAATAATCAGCTGAGAATATGCTGCTTTCCCAAAGGACGGTTCTATTTGCAGACCAGTCTGTCTGAACATCAGGCCCAGAACCTGATTGGAGAGAACATAGTCAATTCAGCAGTCCTGTAACTTCTGAGTTTCTTAGACTTCACAAGAGGGCAGACTTTAATCTCTCCCAAGATGTGATTGGAAATTCAGGCTTCTGAAGAAGATACGGAGAGGCTGGCCAGGGCCCTCCATCCTCTGCACCTGCCAGCGCCAATTTGACCAGCCAGCGATGCTTCCTGGTGACCAGACAATGACTTGGTGTTGACTTGGGAGGTGGTCCTTTCCGGATGAGGAGGCCAATTCTCTCATTAGCAGTGAGGGTGGTAGGGGGTAAGAGTGCAGAGGGATCAGAGATCTGTAGGAGAGGGTGGGAAAGGCACGGGAATTGTGTGGGGGCTAAGCAGAAGGAGAAGGAGGAAAGAGGAGAGAGGCCAGTCTAAACTGGCCAGTTCCAGTCACAGAGCTCGGCAAGCAAGAGGTTCATCATTAACTGTCAAACAGCAGTTTAATCAGCTCTGCTCCTCAGTGGAAGATAGATTTAATATCAAGGCACATTTTCAGAGCCATTAGTTTAATTATGACAGGTGTCTGCAAACTGGACGACTCTGCTTTCAGACCTGAGTGACAGCATTTAATTCTCCAGGCCCCCGGGGATGCTGGGGTGCTTTACCAAAACGAGTCTCCATTACAAGTCTAAGTGTTTTCTTTTCCCTTCCCCCCCTATTTCTCCTTGCCCTCTTCCCCTCTTTTTATTCTACTATACACATAAAAAGAAGGAAATGGATAGAAAATTGTGCTTCAGGAGAAAATAATTCACCTTGCCCATTGGAACTCATTTCACTGGGGCTTGCAGCAGCTGAGTTCCTGGTCAGGCAAAAGCAGTTATTGTTTCTCTTAAAACTTTTCAACATTTAGCACCATGTCCACAGTGATCGCCTGCTGGTGTTTTGGTTTACTTTTGTGCAGAACCTGTGGGGCTCTTCCCTGAGGCAGAGATGGCAAACATGGCCGCACTCTCTGTGGAAGTAGAGGGAGTGGGGGACCCTCTGAGAGCATTGGCTGGGGGCAGGCTCAGAGGGGTCTGAAGAGTCTCTCGGCCACTAGCCTGGCTCTCTGCTGCTCTGTGTACTTCCTGGGCTACCATCCTTTACGATTTCCTCTCCTGAGGTGGCCCTGTGTGATTGACCAGCTGGCCCACAACGGCTGGGAGGTGGTAGGCAGGACCACGTGGTCCCTCGGAAACTCCATCTGTGTGTACAAATGGTTGGGCTAGGGCCATAGTGCTTTTGACACATTTTCTGTTTTGTTGAAATAGAAGGAAGCTTAACATAAAATCTCAGGAATTCCTAAATTCAGCTAAATAGGGCTCTTAGATGGAAACATGGCCCACTCACCTGACTGCCTCTCCTATCTCAGAAGCTCTTGAGACCTCAGGAGCCCAGACCACCCCCAGATGATGGTCTCTGAGGGCCCTCCCAGCTTTGCGGCACCTGACTCCCAAAGCTGGGACCTCATCCAAGGGGATCACCCTCAGAGGCAGCTCACCAGACTGAGGAGAAATAACGCAGGTGCAGGAGGTCAGGACACAACAGTTAAAGTGCCCAGTAGGAATGAGAGGCTGCCAGGTTAGGGCTGAGGACATGTTTTTATTTCTCTCTGGTTAGTTTACACCTAAGGTCGGGGTGCCCCCTCAGGCTGAGGGCCATTCCTTCTTACCTTGTCCTCTCACGATCTCTCCCAGATTCTTTTTGCTGTCTCTTTTCTGACAGGATGGGGAGGCAAGACACAGTGTAGCCTGGACTGGGGTCTGTCTGAAGACCTGGGGACAGGGGAGCCCAGCCAGCTGTTGTGTCCTGTCCTGTGGACAGCTGATTTGGCTTCCTCGGCTGGTGTCCAGTGACCCCTACTGCACCGCCAGGCTGTGGGAGGGGGAGAGAGACTGAGGGAGAATGAGAAAGAGAGGGGAGGCTGAGAAAAGACCCAAGACCTTCCTGAGGTTCTATCCTCACCCCTTTCCTTGGCCACCCCGATGAGACGGCTCAGTAATCTGTTGCTTTCCTCACACCAGCTGAAAATCAGAATGCTGCCTGACCACCCTGAGGGTTTTTTCACTACTCCTTTCCAAGTGGAAATCAACCATCAATCTCTGGAGGCTAGAGGAAGCAAATAAACTTCATGAAGAACCCAGTCTGGGTTTCTTGGGGCCAGGCCAGCCCTTTGCTAAATGGAGCTGCTGAAACCACATCAGGAGGCTTTAGAATACATGGAGGTCTTTGGGTTTGCTCCCTTAAAAAGGAGTTTGTGTGAAAGAGGGATGAGAGGGAGAATATTCCGGGCAAAGGGTTTGGGGAAATCATGTATAATGGAAGCTTACCTCTCTGACCAGGTTCTAGCCTGCGTGTCTGGCGGCGGCGAGAAGGCAGCATTCTGCAAATTGCCCTCACTCTCAGGGGAGGATGCAGCCATTTTATGTTCGTTTGTTTGTTCACTGGTTCATTCACTCAGTCACACGCTCAATTATCAGTCATGGCAAGCAGATGCTGGTTGGCCCTCTAGCTTTGGCATATTGTCAGATGGGAGGGAGTACCCCCCCCACCATAGTCTTTGCCTGTTCATCCGAGAAGCCCTGCCTTTCATCTGAGGAGGAGGTCCTGCCTGTTTGCTGGGAATGCCTTCCCTGAGGGGCTATGATCTAGGTAAAATGGTGCTATAGGAATCACTAAAAGCAGAGACCACTGGATGGATTGGCATCTCATTCCATTCATATTTCCCAAGTTCCCATAAACATTATTCCTTAGGAACCTGGAGAATACACTCCTTTATTTCAACCTTTGCAGCTATGGCTCTAGCTCCCCACTTGAGGGTTGACAGGGTGTCTTGTGGCATTTCTTCATAGAGTGGGGATTATGGATGTCAGCCCAGAAGCAGTCAGTGGTAGAGTAGAAAAACCCCATGTTTTCCAGGCCTATCTGCTAGCTCTCACTGTGGAACACCCTCGCTCCTCATTTCTGCCAAGTCCTGCCCTCCATAAAGCCCCCTTCTCCTTCTTCACTTAGCCTTGGTCTGCCCCACACTTTTGAGCATTTGCTTTTACGTAGTCTGTGTTGAGCTCCCGCTATTCCTTATGCAGAGTCCTGTTTCCTCAACTAGATTTTAAGTGCTGCAAGACCAGGGTGACGTCTCACTTCCCCTCGCCTCCCCCAGCCTCTGGGCCTCCTCGCGTGGCACCCCGGAGAGGCTTCGGCCCACAGACACACCTGTGGGATTTGCCGGCTCTATTTAGAAATCCTCTTCCTGTGAGTGTTGTTTACAAATTATTTCCAAATGTTCTCTTGCCACAACATGGTCAGGAAGCCCAGTGTACAATTTTTTAGCTTTAATCGGTCTTCAGAGAAGGGAGTGCCACCAGGATGCAGCTTACCCGATAGCACCCACATAATTAAACATTCGAAGGGACCTAGCTATTTGGAATATGCAGAATTTACATATTCTTCTCTCCTAACCGCCTAGAACAGAAGCTTCCAGGAAACCTCAGCAGAGAAGAACCTTTAGTTTTGGAAATCTTCTAGACGTCGTGGGATGGGACTCATGGCTCCAAGGTCTTTGATGGGTATTTACAAACCACTTCTGCACACCTCTCAGGGCCTGTGTGAGGAAAACCCAGAAATCAATTGCATTTCTCCATTTCACTGTGGGCCTCCCTTCTTAGGTGGGAGTAGTCTTATCTGTTTGTTTTCACTTTTAGAGCCTATTTGAAGGGATGCGGTAGTGAGTTTTGCATAATAGACAACTAGACAAAATACAGAGTCCATATAACAAATTATACATGTAGGAGTCAACTCCAGGACATGAGGAAAATCTAACATTTGTAGAAGATAGAAGTTGCCCCAGGGCAGGGACTATCGTTTAAGAGTTGGCAGACTATGTGGGTTCACAATGACTGTATTTTTTATTTGATAGCAAAAATTCATAGCTTCAAAATTGCAGTATCTTATCATAATACTTTCACGTCAATTTACCTTTTAATTATAACAGATGCAACAATGCTCTGTAACTGGGTTCTATTTTTTTTCTAACAAAAACGAGAGAAATAAGCAGATCTTAAAAAATGCATGGAGTAATTAGTTCAGTGACTAATTAGCTGAAATTATTGTGATGAGTATACCTCACTGAAGTAGCAGTAAGTTGCTTGAAGGAAATGCAGAATACAGAGTGCTCAAAGCATTTTGAGTTCTGAATTTGTGCAGACCTAACCAGTTACTGTATTATAACTTATCTGAAAACTGTTAGGTATTTATCCAGGTTTTCTTGGCTTATATTTTCCAGTGGTTAAACCTGAAGTCTTCTCATTTCTGCATTGCTGGTTCAGCCAGGGCAAAATCTCCAGGTTTTTCCTCACTCATCTCTAGAAGCTGAGATCCCAGCTCTGCTTGGGCACCATGGAGAAATGTGTGGTCTATTAGTCCCGAGAGAAGATCTGATTGGAAGATACTGTGTCATGTCCCTCTTGAATATTAGTATATCCACTTTGGTAAAGAGCTACAGTATTGGAAATCTGTTTTATTTTGTTTGACCCAGTATTTCCCAATCCTAATTGACCAAGAAGACTTTTCTTTTCCACTAACAGAAACACAGCTAATTAACATCTTGAGAGCCTTACAATTTTATGGTTTATGGATAAATGTTTGAAGTTTTCAGCTCTTAGCAAAACTGTACTAATTGGCTCCACTTCTGATCTGTTATGTTCTCTTCTGTTCCTGAACTGCTAGGTCAGAGGCCCCGTCCCTCTAGAAGTTTCCTTCAAATTGCTGGCAACATGCGCCTTTCCCTGTGTCTCATCCCTTGAGTGTACTGATTGTGCCAATAAATGTTTTCAAGCAAATTGGGCTTGAGAACCAGGGATCAGGCTTGAGGATTGGGGTCAGAGGGTTGGGGCCACAACTCTGTGGAACTTTCAGGGGTGCCTGAGTACTGCAGTTAAATGTTCAGCTTTTGGTTTGGGCTCAAGTTGTGATCTCTGGGTTGTGGGATTGAGCTCCATGTTGAGCCCTGTGCTGGGGGCTCTGTGCTCAGTGTGGAGTCTGTTTGAGATTCTCTCTCTTCCTCTCCCTCTTCCCCTCCTGCTCCAGCTTTCTCAAAAATAAATAAATAAATAAATAAATAAATAAATAAATAAATAAATAAATCTTTAAAAAAGACAACTTTGTGGAACTTTCTTCCTACAGTCTAGTTTGTGTATAAAGTGATAGTGACTTATGAAAGACAGATGAACCCCATCCATCAATAACCTGAGATTAAAAAAAAAAATTGGCTTTTAGCAATTGAGAATAGGGTGGAACAATGGAAGAAACATGCAGTAGAGGGACTGAGCTGGATCTGGTACTGGTGCTACTTAACACTCCACATTCACAGCTGCCTCTGAGGGTCTGGTGGCCTCTGGTGCTACACTCACCATGCAACCCACGTTCTCAGTGTCTGACTCTGAAAACACATTACGTTCTCTTTTCCTGTGTCTCTTCTCTTGTCTTGGACAAAACCTAAGCCAAATCTGGAGCCCTAAATGTAAGAGAGTTTGGGAAATGTAAATTTTCTTTCAGCTTTCAGCCTCTGCAATTTGAGGAGGACCCAAGAAAGACGGTAATGAGAAATTAATTAGACAATCCACACTGTATGGGAACCTTGTCAAGCCTTACTAGAGTTCCATTGGTGCTTTTATGTCATCTCGTCCCTCCCTCCCCACCCTCATTCCTACTCGTGGATTCAGGAAGGCTCTAATCCTGGGTCTTGTCCTGCCAAATTATTTCTACTTCCTTTTAGAATTTATATTTATCTTTCCATGCAGGAATGTTGCCCTGACATCATTGCCTCCATTTTCTCTACGTTATGCCTTACAATAAAACTTTGTACCTTTTATACACCTAGGAAAACCTCTATGATTAAGTCTACTAAGGTAAAATATTCTATCACTCAAATAAGAATTTCAAGAACATCTTCCTGTGGGCCTAAGCAAACACACAACTGCTTTGAAATGGAATCTAGTCCATGATATCTGGAGCAGAGAATGTTGTTTAGTGGGTAGAAAGGTATGGCAGACCCTGCCCAGAATGGCACTAATGCTTTTCTTCTTCTTGGGCTCACAGGAAGACCAGAGTTCCCAGTCTTCCCCGAAGGCAGGGAGGGTCCCTGGGACTGGGTCTGGCCAGCAGAATGTGCATGAAAATGTATACCATTTCCCCCATTTCTGGCCCTCCTCTTTTATTTCCCTGATTGTTGGCTGGCCGAACACAGAGGTCCCCGTGAAGGACTTTGGGGAGACCCTACAAGATGGTGGGAGCACCAGTTGGAAAGCTCTGGCTCTCCAAATGACCACAGGGAAGACTTCCCACTGAACTCCTGACTGGAGTGTAATGTGAATGCAAAATAAACTTAAATATCAAATTTAAGCCACTGAGATTTTTGAGGTGCTATGATATCAGCAACTGTAATTACTCTGAGTACACAGGAAATAGATGTAACATGGGTCTATCTGCATGACAGTTGTAAAGTTCTAGCATAGTGCATGGTTACAAGCAGGCACTCAATGAACATTAGTTCCTCCATACAAGACCTAGGTCAATGACAAAAGTGGACAAGAACTAGAAACCAAGTTGGGGGTATGTTTCAGGTACCTGATTCCATATCTTCATTTGAAATTAGGGAGATGAGATAGGATTAAGAAGACAAAGCAAACACCTGCATTTGGCTGCTTGACGCACATAATCTCATTTAGCTGTACCTGCAGTCCTATGAGGTCAGCACTGTTATTCCATCATATGACCAAGGCTTAGAGAATTTCAGCCAATTGTCCAAAGTTATACAATAGGCAGTAATGAGATAGATTCAAATCTGGGCATGTTCATTCCAAAGCTTGAGTATTTAGTCACTATATTTTGCGTCACCAAGGATTCTAGCCTGGTTTGACTTCCTGAAGTATTATAACCCCTGGAAGCCTGTGCTCTTTCTCTGATGGTTTCCCAATTGGCTTGTAGATGGTACTTGGTAGAGGCCTCAAAAACACTGACTTATTGCTTTATGTGAACTCTTTCAGAATCCAAGAAAACCTGGATAAGGATGTCTTTTTACCACAAATCGGCAAATTACAAAAGAAGTGAATATTAGGTTGTCTCCGAGTGAATAGGCAGACATTCTTGCCCCTGGGCATAGGCAGAGGGTCATTCCTAAGTGACCAACATGGCATGGTGCCTCAGAGCCCTGAGAGCTGAACGTTGTTTGTGAAATATGCTCTTGAAGAAAGATTTGAAAGGCTGGCTTGCTTTCACTGGAACCTGCTAAAGCCAAGGTTCTGATTTCATGTTTCTGGTTCTAGGGTTTTGTTTTGTTTTGTTTTGGTTTGGTTTTTGTTTCTGAAACCAAGCTTCCTTAGCTCCCCCCCCCTTTTTTGTATTAAAGAGCAATTTTGGGAGAGTTTTTAAAATAAAATATATTTTATTGTAGAAAAGAGTAAGGAAAAAAGTTCTCATAACTTTGTCACACAGAAATCATAATTATTAACATTTTGGCATATTTCTTTATAGCTTTCTTCATGTATGTGTTTATAATTTGGTTATTCTTATACTGAATATACAACATTCTCTTTTTCATATTATATCCTTTGTCTTATCCCATGTCATTAAATATTCTTGAAAAACATTATAATGGTGGAGTAATAATCCATCTCAAACATGTAATATAATTTATTTAAACAGTTCTTTATTTGGGAAATTTAAGTAGCTAGGTTGATATAAATACTGCTATGCTAATATAAATAATGCCATGATGAACATCTTTGCATATATATCACTGGGCTCTTACCTGATTTCCTTAAGAGGCTTTCTGAAAAATATTTATACCAAGGATGAGTTATAAGTATTTTGACATCTTGAATACTTATTACCATATACTTTTAAAAATGTATGAACATATGCTTCCACCAGCACTATATAAAATATCCATCCTACGGTACCCTTATTATGCATATGTTAACATGAAGTTATAGGACTTCTGAATCTAGGTTACCATGGATCTTTACATGGCATCTAGAGGTCTGAGAGTATCCTAAAATTTTATACTTAATTTTGCGTATATGTACATTTTTATGAGGAAACATTTCTTTCTTTTTTTTTTAAGATTTTATTTATTTATTTGAGAGAGAGAGTGAGAGACAGCATGAGAAGGGAGAAGGTCAGAGGGAGAAGCAGACTCCCCATGGAGCTGGGAGCCTGATGTGGGACTCGATCCCAGGACTCTGGGATCATGACCTGAGCCGAAGGCAGTCGCTTAACTAACTGAGCCACCCAGGCACCCAGGAAACGGTTCTTGATGACAGAACGTTTAAGCGTTGAATTATTCTTTTGTGTTTATTTAATTTTTCATGTCTTAGTAAGGCTGAACATTTCTTCATATAGGTATTGGCCATTTGTCTTTCTGTTCTTGTTAATGTTCTATTGGAGCATTCCTCTTCATCTTTTTGATTTCTGACAAAAATTTATTTTATTTATTTAATTTATTTATTTGACAAAGAAAGAGAGAGAGAAGTTTGTATACGAAGAATGCTAATCCTTTGTATGCCATCTTTGTGCAACAATTTTCCAGCTTGGTGGATTTTCAGAGGGAGATCAGAAATTATTAAGGATCTAAAATTATTAAGCATTATTGAATGTTTCCTTGGTTACCTCAACGATCACGTTTACATGTAGGAAGGCCTTTCCCAGTTGGATATTGTACAATATATGTCCATGATTTCTTATACTATATGATGGTCTGCCAAGTATTTAAGTCATTTGGAACTTAATTTACTTTTTAATCATTTATTCCTTTCTTCTAACAAATATTCATTGTGTCCTAATTATGTGTCAGACACTTAATGTGAAGTGGGAATTTAATCTGCTATTTTCCTCCACTGATTTATCGTTTTTCTCCATTACCATTTGTTGTATTTGCTACTGCTTCCTTTATTACATTTTATTAATTCATATTAAATTGGTTAAATATTAAAATGCAGCTGCTAGTATTTTATACCATGAATATGTACACTTATATATTATACATTTTAAAAAATGATTTATTTATTTGTTTTAGAGAGAGAGTGCTTGAGCACAGGGAGAGGCAGAGGGAGAGAGAAACTTGAGCAGATTCCTCACTGAGCTTAAAGCCCCACGTAGTGCTGGATCTCATGACCCTGAGATCATGACGTAGGCCAAAACCAAGAGTCAGAGCCTTAACCAACTGTGCCACCCAGGGGCCCCTATGTTATATATTTTTATTAAATATTCAATAAATCTGTTAATCGCTACAATACATGGGTATATTTATTACCTATAATAGTGAATACATATAATAATTAAATAAATATGGTATTTTGGGTGCCATTTCTTTTATTTCACAAGTCTTTCTTCATTTTTTTCCATTGCTTCCACACTGTTTGGATGACTGTAGCTCTAAGACTTATTTTAATATTTATAGGGCTTGCTGCTTCTCATTGCTCTTCTACAAAACTCTTAGCTATTTTAAACTGTTTTTTTTAGATGAACTTCAGAATCATTTTCTCAAGAAAATTGGTATGATGTGTATCAGTTTTACTATGGAAGTCCTTTTTGTCCTTATTTATGTTTTAACCCCTTTCCCCACCATTGGGCCATATGTGTGTGCAGCTCCCATCGGAATGGGCTTTCTAAGCATTTCTGCTGGTATTTTGTAATGAATCATTGTTGTTATTGCTGTTGCTTTAATCTGCAGAGTTTGATTTTTTTTTTCATTTGAGATACACCATTTCCTGGCTGTTTATTAATTCATTATGTATTACAATTTGGGTCTCTCTCTCTTTTTTTTAAAGATTTTATTTATTTATTTGACAAAGAGAGAGAGATCACAAGCAGGCAGAGAGNTTTTTTTTTAAGATTTTATTTATTTATTTGACAAAGAAAGAGAGATCACAAGCAGGCAGAGAGGCAGGCAGAGAGAGTGGAGGAAGCAGGCTCCCTGCTGAGCAGAGAGCCCGACGTGGGGCTCAATCTCAGGACCCCGAGATCATGACCTGAGCCAAAGGCAGAGGCTTCAACCCATTGAGCCACCCAGGCTCCCCAATTTGGGTCTCTTGATCTCAGATTTCAGTCCCAGATAATACAAAGCTCCTGGATTTTTTCTCCCTGAAATCTAGATACACTCGGATCCAGAGTCACCGTGTTGTAGCCGAGGCAACTTCCCATTCCACCTTCAAGTTGCTGAGTGTATTTGAAACGGACCCTTTACCACTGAAGGCAAGAGTCTTCCTTGTGATTTCCAAGAACTCACTGAGTGATGAGAAATTAAGTAGGTTTTGTCACTCAAATCAATTTGAGAATCTTTTTCCTCAAACTGAGTAACTTTCCACTTTTATAATCATAGCGTTTTCTCATTCTATTATCTAGTATTATACTCTTTGGGTTTGCACTGTTTTTCTTTCATTTCTAGATAACAGTATCTCCTTACTCTATTATCTAGTTTTGTGCTTTTTGGTTTAGCTGCTTTGCTGATTTCTTTGTCGGTGTTCTTTTGTTATGTAAGTATGTTTCAGTTATTTTAGTAATTTGGAAGCCTTTCTCCGTGGAAGGCAAAATCATTTCCTGATACTGACTAGGTTTGCTGTGGAGCTTGATTCCAGAAATGAAAAGAGGAAAGTGGGTTTAAGAGTAGTCTGATCAGGGTGTTTGCTTCCACTTCTTCCAAACTCCCTGCAACGCTCAATAGTGCCTAAAACCAGAGGAGGGAGTCCATAAGAAAATGTCTTAGCCGTAATCTGTTTTACAGGGGTCCTCACCTGCACAGCGGCTTTTGCTTGAGGGGGGACGTCATTCTGCAGAAAGAGAAGAGCAGTGGGAGCGGGTCATCCCTAACTTGCTGGGAGAGCACGGGAGGAGCCCCATCTTCCTGGGGATGGCACAGATTTGAGCAGCGAGAAGCGAACAGTCCGACTGAATGGGGGAATGGAGCGTGCACACGTAATGTAATTCTGAAGAAGCTAATTTGGGGAGATTTCAGAGGATAACCTTTACGATAGATTACTGTAGATAGAGGATTCTACTCCTGACCGTTTGCAAAATTCTCTGGGCAAATAATTCTGCACAATTGCCTTTCTCTTTCTATAGCTCTCTGTGATCCTGAAGTTACGTAAGCTTTTTGTGTGTCGGCTACTTTTTCAGATTCTGTACACTGCTGGTTGTTTTGTTAACACAGTCTGGGATATTGGTTGTTGTTCGTGTAATCAAGTACACATTTAAACTTGTCAAGTACACAAATAAACTCTAATTATCAACGTTAAAAATATCTTCTGACTTCTAGTAAAATAGGAATGTAGTGCCCTCCTTCCCCCGCCCCCCCACTTCCCCATGTTTGTTCATTTATTGTTAGTCATATAAATCTATGTCAGTAACAGTTTGTGCATATTTGATTAACATTTGAAACCAAATTCACAACAGCTCTGTTTATACTCTGTAATTAGTTTTCGGAGTGACCTCTCAGTCTCTCAGTCTATTATTTTTCTATTTCTAGTGTTTTATTTTCCGTCATCTCTCAGCTTGGTTTTCAAGTCATCTTCCCAGACTACCGGAGTGACATATTCTGTGAGTGGGGACACGTAGTTTGCCTTTTTGTCACAGCAGAATGGAATATAGATGCAAACAAACTGAACTCGCAGGAAAGAAGAGGGTGGATCTGCACATAGGGTCTGTGCAGGGGGGACGCCCCTCGCCGTCCTCATCGGTGTGGTACCTACATCCGAAACCCGGCACAGAAAGTTCAAGTCTATTTTATCCCATCTCTGCCTTCTTAGGAAATGTGCTTCTTACCCTGCTTTAGAGTATGGAACATAAAATTATGTGACCGATCATTGATTTCTCGGTCAGTCTCTGTTTACATTGTCGCTTATGGCAATTTTGCGTGGCCTTTGAAGGAGGGTCTTCTTTTATGTTTAATTCATCGTGTTGATTGCAACTTTTTGGTATGCATCTTTAGTTGGAAAAAAGACATGATAGGGATCTCTTTATTCCCTTCGTATTTGTTTATTATTCTTGCATTGGTGTTAATCCTTAACCCCCTCTCAAGACAACATGTACTATAGCATCTTCATGTCTAGACTTTATACCAGAATCAAACCCATGCTGTCTGGAAAGGAAGGAAGAGCTTTCGAGTACCATTTTAAAATGTCAGTCTAAAATTTGTGTTATACCTCTCAAAATGGGGTGTACCTCTGTCCAGGACAACTTGGGTGCTGTCCTCTGGCTTTGGGGGCATCTTAGTGGAGAAGTTTGGGAATCACAACTGATGGTAAGCCACTCAAGGCTTTTCAAGAAGAGAAGCAGAGAAGGAGAAAGGAGACACTCCGAAAAGCAGGAGAAGACCCTGCTGGAGCTCAGGACAGGAATTGATCAACTCCTGAAGTAGGCTGGTGGTCTTGGAAGAAGAGAAAGGTGGACATTTTGGAAAGATTTCAGAAATAAAACTGGGGAAGGCATGAAGGAAGAGGAGGGACCTACAGTGACCCCTGGGGCTTTTGGCGTGTGCAGCTGAGGGAATGTGGGTACTGTTGCTTATGGCAGAGGATTTGAGAGAAAGAGACACTATGTATTGCAGGAGAGAGGCCACAAAGCCCAGGCCTGTTTCAGATTACTTACTCAGTGTTCCTTTTATTAATATTTAATAAAGGAGATATAAGGAAACATATTGCTCTTATTATAGTGATTATCATGAGGATTACTGATTGCATGAAAACTTTGTCTCTGAGTAAACTGCTTCCAGCAACATTTATTTGTTCTGAAAGCGCAGAGTCCTTGTCATACCTGCAAAAACTGTCTTTTCTATCATCAAATTACTTTCCTGTCCCTACACAGGAGTGTAGCCTTTTAGCTATGATATCTTGTGATTTTCGTCCATCTCTATGACCTCCATGACATAATGCATTGAAAAAGCAAGGGGACAAAACAGAGACAATACAGTAGAAGCATTTTTGATATTAGTGCAGTCAGGGGTGCTAAAAAACAGGACATTAGGGAGTAGGGAAGAATTGGAAGAGGAAGGCCTCCTCTCCAGAGAGGGGAAGTGCTCTTACTGCCTCTAGCCTCTGGCATGGAGAAGTGAGTGGAAACAGGACTCAGAATAGTCTTACTTCATGAATTTATTTCTGGTGAGACTTTTTGGCCCAGCCCATCAGAGGAAGGAGCACTGGGAGTCAGAGACCAGGGCTCTATGCCACCCTTGGGCATTTTAGTCACTTCCTGATTTTGAGCTTCTGTTTCCTTATCTGTCTACTGAATGGGTTCTCCCAGTTCTAAAGCTCGGAGGGGGTCTAATTCGTCCACATGCCCTAGGCGGACCTATTGCAAATAATAACAACAACAACAAAATACTGGTGACAAATAAAGCATTACTTTTCCTCAAATGAGCCACAGGTAAATGTAACTTTGGAGCCAGACCCAACAACAGAAGCTATTAGATGTAGTCTCGGCATAAATGTGTTCTGGTGTCTGTCCAGTATCTGATCAGCTTCTTACCACCCAGAGCCATCTGAGTGCAATGAGCATCTCCATGCATCCCATCACTGAGAGACCCTCCTCCTGCCTGCTCCCCCGAAGAGACGCAGGCACTCAGTCTCCCTCCTCACTGGCACACGGCCCCTCTAATTCCAATTATCACATCACCCCAGATGTTCCTTCACAGCCACCTCTGGGATGTAATGTGTTGAAGGCTCCCAGTTCAGCCTTGAGAGAATGGTGTCAGCCACGCCCAGCCAAAGATGGCTCATGGAAAAATCACTTACATTGAATTTCCCCTTCCGGCATTTCAGCTATAGCCCAATAGAACAGCCGTGAGAGTGGTCTGATGACTGCAGACCCAGGAAACCGCATTCTTCAGCCTGGCAACAGAGCAGCGTTTCCTATTACTAAGGCCAGGAAAGGAATTACACCGGGACCATCACACAGAAGCCCCTGTGATAGAGCACCCTCAGCAACAGCCCTACGACAGATGTGTTGACGAAGGTCATCGGGAATTTCCCCCTAAAACCCATCAAGGGGAGCGGATGGTGTCATCCCAAAGACCCATTCAATACAAGAGTTTCATTGACGTCATCACAAAATGGACCAGAGAGGATGAGTTATGCTGGTTTGTTTTCTTTCAAGGGTAATGAACTGTCTGTTTCCCTTCGAGGCACTAACTGGCATTAGATTCTCCAAGAAAAGAATCAATTACTTTTTTTTTTTTAATCGAGGTGAACTCTCCCCAGCATTAGTACCCAATATGTGCTCTAGTGTATTAGTTAGGAATACTTTTGGCTTCCAGTAGCCAGAATCCCATCTAACAGTGGCTTTATGACACAAACACATTTATTGTTTACTTAACAGGGAATTCCGAAGACAGCTGCCTCATAGTTAATTCAGCAGTTTAGGTTTGTCATCAAAAAAAAGAAAAAAGAAAAAATCCAGGCTCTTTCTTTCTACTCTGCCATGCTGAAAATATGGCTTTTTGTTTTCCTGTTTGGTTCCTTATGGTTGCAAGATGGCTGCCACCGTGCCAAGCATTCTGACCATGTTCAAAAGCAGCTAGTATGGATCAGGCAACAGGCTTTCTCCTCATAAGGTTTTATTTATTAAGGAAGTCCTGCTTTCCCTCTAATGGCCCAGCAGCCATCACCTTTCACTGCCCTGGTCAGAACTGGGACGTGGGCTAACCCTATCTGCCACGAAAGTTGGGCGAGGGCAAAGGAGCAGATTCTTGACAGTGGCTTCTGGGCAGCCAGATAAAACCTAACTAAGAAGAAGCCTTCACCTTGCTTGAAAGATTATTTTCTAGGGCTACAAAGACCTTTACAGGAGGAGCAACAAACTCTAGCTGCCTTGGACAAAAATCTATTCAAGCTTAAAATGCAAGAGCATTAGCTGCTCAGAGCCGTCACCAAGGAGAGATAAAATACGTCTGCTCTCTCAAGACCTGGGAGATGCTTGCAGTGTGATTATTTTTTTGGCTGGGAAAGCTGCTTAGCCGACAGAAAAAGGAACGTACCTGAACATTTATGAGTCGGCTTTTCAAAAAGACAACGACTCATCTTCCTTTTTACCCCTCCCCCTTTCCCCTTCCCAGTAAGGGAACACTTAGCAAAACTAAATAAATTATCAGCCCGGCCATGAAGAAATGCTCTCACTGGGTTATGCAGGGGAGGCTCAAAGCCATAAAGGCAAACTCTGGAGCTCAGGTCATCTGCAGGGAGGAGGGGGGGTGGGGCGAGCCTCTGCAGGGGGCCAGCTGGGAGAGCAGGGAGCAGGGAACAGGGAGCTGCCCTGTCCCCTTGCTGTTCTGGACCTTGCTGTTCTGGGGCTGGAACAGAGGTAACGTGGGGCTGCTCTGTGCTGACCTAAAGGACGAGGTGGTCAAATTGTTATCATTGGAGGCCACTCAGGATCATGCGATTGTTGAGCTAGGACAAAGCACTGCGGGGTAGTGAGCTGGGCAGGGGCCCTGCCTTACCAGCTTCTTGCTGGCTGATCTCTGGTGAGTCGGCTAATCACTCTGAACTTTGCCTTATTTGGAAAAGAGGGATGATAATGGGGGTATTAATCTCTGCTATAAACTGAACTGTATATCTCCCCCCACCCCCTGCCCCAATTCATATGTGAAAGCCTTAGACCCCAGTGTGACTGTATTTGGGGTTAGGGGTTTTAAGAGGTAATTAAAGTTAGGTGAGGTTATAAACGTGGTGGGAAGGGGAAGCCTAATGTGAGAAACCTGATGCCTTTACAAGAAGAAGAAGAAAGAGAGATCTTCTGCTCTCTGTCCGCTCAGAGGGAAGGCCGTGTGCGGACACACCGAGAAGGTGGTTGTCGACAAGCCGGGAAGACGGTCCTCACTGGGAACTGGACTGGCCAGCATATTGACCTTGGGGTTCTGGCTTCCAGAACCGTGAAAAAGTGCACTTCTGTTTAAGTCACCCGGTCTGTCCCTTCCAGCCTGGGGCCACCCTGAGGAACACTGACAGGCCTCCCCCTGAGGTGCCAGAAACCAAGTTCAGCTTCAGCCCTTCCCTGCACAAAACAGCAGGACAGGACACTCCATGCTACTTAGCCACGGTCTCCTCCTCAGATTTTTGTGTCCAGACATTTTCAGGAATAATCAATCAAAACATGACTTTTCCTTATTGCTATCTCAAACCTGCTGACCCACAGGGATGATCTATGTGCTTACTGTGAAACATTTCCATAAGGGTGGAATCTTCGAGAAACATTATCGCTTATTTAAAAATTATGTTTATGCTTTAGAATATGCATATTCTGTCCCCTTTTATTTTTGGGGGGAAGAAAAAAATAACTAAAAATATATTCTAACTGTCCACGGCCTACTTCCAAAAAGCACAAGTCCAGATGCTGACCTCTCAGGTTGCTGCTCGGCCTTGGCCAGGCCCCACGGGAACTGCAGGCCTCCTGCAGGAGCTCTGGTGACCCCGCTCTGGTCAGTGGAAAAAGGGGGCCTCTGGAAGCATTTCCTCCTTAACATGAGGCTGGGCACGGCTGCCTGCTGGCTCGCAGGTGGTGGTGGGTATGGGGGCAAGCATCCTCAGCCTAGAGCCCGTACTTGGGGAGGGGAAGGGCCGAGTGGCTTAGCTGTTGCTTCAGGATATTAAGGCCAAGTCCTCCTTATTAGTTTTGACGCAGTTTTTATTTTAACCTCAGCATTTCATTTGTTTTTGACTGCCAAAAACCTCCACACCCACACCCACACACCCATACACACACCCATGCACACTCTGAATCTCCTTGTAAGGAGAAAAGCGAGGTAGGTTATAGTTTCCCTCTGTAAAAAAAAAAAAAAAAAAGAAAATTTAAAAAAAAATTAGAAAAAAATAAAAGAAAGAAAGAAAAAGCACCACCAACTCCTCACAGTATGATTTCATAGGCCATGCTAATTATTTTTTAGGGCGAGCATAATAAAACCCAGGTGATTTGCCTTCAGCGGTTTCTCCTTATCTTCACACAGCTCTGGATCATTTACCCACATGGCAAGCAATTACCATGAGCCCCGCAGTTTTTACCAGACATTCTTTGTGGGAGCCCTGCTAGAGCACACAAAGGTTAATACGCTTTTGCACTACAAAATCTGGGCATTATCTTGTGTATTGTAAGACATGCCTGTGACACGTTGAATTCAGACGATTTACAAGATCAGCAAAACAGAAGGGGTTCCCGTTGGGAGTTTTTTCCGCTAACGATTTCCTCCTCAGAACGTGGCTCCGTAAAGTACAGTGTTTTGCCCAGGCTTTCTGCCTGGGGCGGGGGGTGCAGGGCTTGGCCCTCCCACCGTGCTTCTCCTGGAAAGCTGAGGGGCCAGGGGTGCTCAGGGCGGCCAGTGCAGAGGCCCAGAGTGGTGCTGCCTCCCAGGGGAAAACTAGGTTTTGTTTCTTATAATGACTGCATAATGTAGTTAAAGTAAGAGCTGGACGTGACTTGTGTCATTCATGCACAGAGTCGACAGCACTGACCACTGGAACTAAAACAAATATTTGGAATGATTTTCTAGAAAGGAAGACAGGGACCTAAATATCAGCTAGACTGTTAGGTACGTTATATGCTCTCCACTGAGATCTCAGCTCAGGTGTGGCCTCTCCTTGGGGGGGATGGGGGGGCACCCCTGACTGCTTGTGGTATATTGTCCCACTGTCCTGTCACCACTGTCCCTGTTCCCTGGGCTTGGCCTCCTGCCTGCCCTCCTTATTCTCTGTAATGCCTGTAAGTGTGTGTGTTAAATTGATTCAGGGGCCATCACTGCCACTAGGGTAACCTCACCCTATTACTGTCAGCCTTCTGTCCCCAAAGCCAACTCAGTGCCTGGCTCAGAGTTGGTCCCAGGAAGTGTCTGTTGAGTTTCCTCATATGTTGTGGCCACATGTGGGTGTGTGACAGCATTGGATACGGGACTTGCATACACCGTGTTTAAGGAACCATTGTGAATTTGCCCATTCGTTCATTTGTTCATTGAAACATGAACACATACACAAGCTTTGTGACAAACTCACCATAATAGTCACCGTGTAGCTCCGAATTATGCGGTTTTGAGAGCACCGTCTGGGGATAGACAGAAACTGGGAGGTGGCTTTCTGGCCCCTCGGACTCATTATAGGGTAAGTGCTCTCTCTGTACCTAACCCCTCAGTGCTGCTGAAGGTGAAGCCAGGAGACAACGGGAGTGGTGGTGCCCCCTGGAGATCACTGCCCTTCATGGTTTCTGGTGCTTCTCCATTTCACAGAAGTGGAAATCAAGGCTCGGGGGATTAAGCAGCCTACGTGCCCATTTGGGGAGCTGTGGAGAAACCATGATGATGAAGCACTTTTTCTGACTCAATATGGATGGATTTTGCTAGTAGGTCTCAGTGTGGCTTTTGTTCACATAGCCAAAGAAGAGTGCTCTGCTCTCCTTTTTCTCTGGCCTGTTGTTTAGGGACAGAGCAAAGCAGAGTGGCCATAGCCCTTGGGAGGATTAACAGTTGGAAATGATTGTCCGGATCATCCAACCCCTGGATGAGGGTAAGGTCAGAAGAGATGAAGTAATTTGCTCAGTGTCACATAATCGATCAGGTCAAGGTCAAACCCCAGCTCTTAGGGTTCCCAGGCCAGTGCTTCCAGGCACATGACTTTCCATGACCTAACTGGGGTGTCACAGTGGAGCCTCCAGGGGGATAAGGGCTTCGGAGCACGTCTGGAGGGAGCGGGCAGAGTCGCCTTCTCTGTTCATCTCTTTGCTCTGCACCTCCCAGTACTGACTTCTCTCTCAGCTTTTCCCACAGGAGACCTTGCCATTCACCGTCCCCTCCCCGTGGGCCAGATGCCACTCCTGAAGCTGGAGTAACCGGTACCACGACCAGCGGCAAAGCTGTGCACAGAACATCTTGGAAGCACGTGCTGTGAGAAGCCCTGTTCACTTAGGCTTCCGGGACCTGCCCCAGGAGCGCCCCCAACTCAGTCCACCATATTGGCCCCTTTGTCTCACAAAGTGGCCTACAGCCCATCATCTGAGCTCAGACTTTGCATCCCCTGTTCAACGGGTACTTCAGCTCTCTCTCTTGTCTCCCTCTCCAAACTCCTACTGCAGCGATGACTTAGAATGCCCACTCCTCACCTCGAATGTTGCCATTCCTGCTGCTCTCTATTATCTAACGTGGAGCTATCTTGTCTCCCGGCCACATTATGAGCCCAGATCAGGCGAGTATCATCCCAGTCCCCAATAAGTACTTATCAGTTGACTGGCTGAAACGTTTTATCTGTTAATTTTTTCAGGGACAGAGTACAACATATTAACATGGTCTTTAGCAGTACAGGTGAGATAAATGGGTTGCAGGTTAGCTTTGTGTTCTGGTATCCTCTGGCTTCTAATGCTCCTTCCTGTTAGATCTGGGAATGTAAATTCAGACTTCTTCCCTGCACTCCCTCCCCTCTAACCTTTGCATGAATTTCTATGAACGATTCATCAGCCACACCCACTTCTGCTCTGGAGGTATGGTGACTTCTTTTAGCCTCTGCTCTTCCTGACAGGAAGTTGCCTCTAAGTTCCCGACATTATTTTGATGACTACAGCAATAGTCCTTGATGTCACAGGCCCTGATTATAATCTTGTTGCTGGAACTGGTCATTGGGAGAAACCACTCGGGCCAGTTGGACAGCAGCCTTAACCGTTTTTTCCCAAACAAAACCAAACCTGCTTTGACATCAAAAGGGGGTTCTGGGGACTATCAGTCTGAGAGGGTTCTGTTTTCATCAACAAGCTCTCCAAACTTCCTCGGCTTTCATGGGTCTGACGATTCCTTTTAAAACACAGATCTGACCCTGCAGGGGCCTTGGGAAGACTGTTGAACACGAATGTCATAAAAGCCGGGGTTTCAACTTCACAAAAATAACAGCTGCAAGACTTGATGGAAAAGGCCTTGGAAGTCCAGGAAAGGAACGTGCTCACGAGCCTGCCTCCACACACCCTGAAAAATCTGTTTGGACCACGTCTGTCTTCGTTTAATTAAAAATGTACAAACCTGAAAAATTAAGAAAAGTTCAAGCCTGTAGTGAGCAAGTCTGCAAGGGAGAGAAGAGTCAGGGCTCTGTATTCCTAGTGGCAAAGCATCTCTTCCCTTCCACCAGCACCCCAACTGCTCCCCCCGCACCTGCTTACGCCGAGTTTGCCCCTGAACAAGTCATTTACGAGAGATGGCTGTCGTGGCGCATAAAGAAATAATTAAAAAAATCTTCAAAAGGTTGGCAGCATAAAAATCCCAGGCTCTGTCGTTTCTCTGTTTCTGCAAGCAGCAAAAGATCCATAATTCTCACACTTAATGTAATTCCAAGGCATCTAAAGTGATTTACAGTCGGTTTACTCAATACTTTCAGCTTTATTTAATGTAACAGTTATGGCACATAAAAAGTTTATTGAAAATCCTTTGGGAGTGCGATTGAGTAAGAAAGAGTCGTTGCTAATACCATTATAGGAACAGGAGGAAAGGATCCCAGCCTGTTTTCTCTGTGACCTTTATGGTTCCACGAACAAGGGTTATGGAGGGAAGGACTTCTCTCCCACCCTCGGCCATCACACAGACTTGCTTACTGCCTGCTATGGGGCTGCCATCTTGCTATTTCTGGACAGCTCTTTTTCAAGCTTGGCTGGCAAGGTGACTTGGATGATCGCCCTTGGTTTAGATTACCCTGGAGTCTCCATTATTATGCAAAGTCCAGGTTCAGAAAGGCCTGCTAAAGGGAAAAAGAAAACATGATCATTTTTTCCCCTCTACTGCTGCCCTGATTCCTGGTTTTTAATAAGGCCCACTTTCCAGTTGGCCTACCTCCACTGGAGTTCAGTCCAGCCCCCTGGAGTCCCCGCAGCTGTGGGGGTGACGCGGGGAAACGTGGGCGAATATCCCCCAGACCCTTTGGCAAAGGTCAGCTTTGCTCATTGCTATGGGGACGGAAGCTCTGGTGTTTCGTGTGCTCCCTGTGTTGTCTACATCAGAAAGGAAATAGTCCATTAAAATGGTGCCTTTCGCCATTGTCTCAAGATACTTGACATGTGCCCCCATAACGTTCCATTGGCTGTGAAAGAAAATTTAAGTGTAACAGATGTCTAGGAAGGAAGGCAGACCCAAGGAGTCTGACTCCACGGTGTCTGTGAAATCAACAAAAATGGCTTCTTGTCTCTCAGCGAATAATGTCATTTCCTGCGTCCGCTCTATCTCTGTGACTGCTTACACTGAAGAATTCTAAGAACCTCGATGGCCACAGAGTGAGCTTTGGTGCAGGTGAAGATCAGCATCTAGTCTTTCATTCATTGCCCTGTGAAACGTGAACCTAAGTTCTAGCTGTAAGATATTTCTTCAATTCCTCAGTAAGAGTAGTACTCATGGGTCTCTCTCTCTCAGGCACACACACACACACACACACACACACACACACACACATGCACACACAATTTTTCAGTGTCTTATTTTTCTCATTGCTTTTCATTTTATTTTCCCTCTAACTTTCTAATATCTAGACCGAGTAAGACAGCATGTAATCCCATGTAAAGCTTGGTTCTGTAATATGTATTTTAGTTTTACAGAGGTGTTTTCCTTTCCTTTTCTTTTTTTTTTTATCAGAGGTGTTTTTCTACCTGCTTCCTGACTCTTGCCTGCACTCCTAACATTTGTTGCTGTTCATTAAGTATTCGGCATATGTGATATATGTGAGGTGGTTTATTGTATATATGTACATGCAGACATACATGTGTATACATGCGTCCATATACTTGAAGGATCATTTAAAAATTAATTTACAAAATTTCTTACCAAGATTATGTATGGGAGGTTACAATGTTTCCTTGCTGGCTCGACTCTGTCAGAGAGCTATAATGCCACTGTGACTTTGGTTCTTCCTTAGGAAGTCTCAGGAATGACCCTGCCTCCAGATACCCAGTCCTTAGGACTTAATGTGATCACTGACTTCACCTGCTTGAAATCTGTTATAGATTGAAAACTTTCTCTCAGTATGTCTCAATAGTCTGATGATTTAGTTGTGTTGTGGAAATCTCTTCTTCATTAAAACAAGAAAAAAAAAAGTGGACCTTCCATTTATGAAGCCCGTGCTGAGGAGGGTGAGCCTTTCTGATGTGAGGGCACCATTCCCAGCTCCAGCTGACATGCGTGCTGTAAGCCTGCTAGGGTCCCAAGTCACCTCCTCCCACCTCCACGTCCGGAAGTAACTTTGTGAGTATACAATGATACAGCAAGGCTCATTGTAAAGTTTGTATCTTCCTACTCAGTTATCTTCATAACTGCCTGGTCTTCAGTTCTTTCAGTCACTGCTGTGGACCTCTCACTGGAGGACCTTCCATGAATCCAAGAAGCGTTGGAGTGGTAGTCTGGGACCTGTTGCATTCAGTGAATGTGGAACCTTGCGGGGTTCATCAGAAAATGTCCTAAAACTTGTCTCTGGTAGCAATTAGCTACTGGATGACACAAGACTTTGCGATGTGCTCTGACATGTGTATCTCATTTAATCTCTTGCAAACAACTTGTTGGGTCAGTATTGTCATATTTTGCAGATACGGAAACCGATCCCGATAAGGGATTCAGTCAATACCGGAAGTGGCAGAGTCGGGACTTGAAGCCAGATTCAGTAACTCCAAACCTTGCCCTCGTCCCTTCCTGAGGAACAAACTATATTCCCCGTAGCTTGCAAAGCAAAGAATGCCAACCAGTTGGCTTTGGGCAGCACTTGGCAATACTGAGATGGTGAATGTCCATATTTGATCCTTCTCTCATATCTCTCATTCTATTCCCTGAAAGACTTTGCTTCCAACGAATACTACTGAAGAGTTACTTAATAATGGAAGATGTTGCCAGCAGTTCTAAGGGTATTTTATTTTAATCAGGAGCCTCTTCAAGACCCCAAAGCCCTCAAGACTGAAGCCACAAAAGGCCTAGTGGCAGACAGAGTAAAAGGAAAAAAGTGTAAAGTGACACTTTTTATTCAGCGCCAGTGACATGTCAGTATCTTGCTGGTGCCAACTTTCTCCTGAGAATAGCTTGGCGCTCATCAACTTGCACAACACATTGCTCAATGGGTCAATGGGGACCAACACTGGGTCTTTTGGGTTGGGGGCAGTTGGATTTCTAGCCACCAGAGGGCAGCAGAGGGCCGAGCCCACTGGTTAGAGTAGAAAGTAGGTAAATTTTTCAGGGAAGGGCAAAAAGTATAGTCCAGAGAGTCCAGAGTCCACTGGATCGCCGCATGTAGTGAATGCCGTAAAGCTTGTCCCAGGAGGTGCCCTCCCTCAGGCCTAATGCATGCATCCCTCAGCTGCTGGAGCACTGGCTGCTGACAGCTGACAGTTGCAGGTGCATACTCCCCGAGAATTACCTGGGCTGCAGGGAACTGCTTTGCCCAAAGTTATGCCTTCTCCAAGGGGGTGACCAATGGCCCACCACTGAAGAGGTAGAAAAACCTGGCTCCCTGGCTTCAGTCTGGTACAATTCTCAAGGGCCATCCAAGAAACAGAGCTCCAGGACTGGTTGTGGCCTCAATTACGGATCAGTTTTCCCTTCTATCCAGTCACACCTTCCGAGCTTCCTTACAAGGCTGTCTCCAGAGATCACAACCTAATAAATGCATGCATCTCAGAGTCACTTTCCAGGGAGCCCTGTCTAAGAAATGCAACTACTCAGTGTGGATAATGCCAGCAGTTAACCCAGAAGAGGAAGGAAATGGAGTAGCATTCAGCCGGGAGCACGGATGGAACACAGCCCGGGAGTCCAAGGTCAGGGCTTGGAGGCAGACACATGAAGAGAGATACCAGGCTAGGATCAGGCAGGAGCTGGGATGAAACTGGAGTCAAGTCCAAAGTCCAGTAGAATTGGGGCCACAAGTGCCAGAGCTCAGAGGACCAGACAGAGAAGGCCAAGGATGGAAAGAAAATTTGTTTGTTTGCTGGAGCTCATGTAAAGGTGATTGGGTTTAAAGGTCTTCTCTACCCTCCTTCCCCTACACATCTCTTAGCATTGAGCAGCGGGCAGCACTCACTGCCTCAAGGTCCCACTTGAGCACTGTGTGTTTGTGCATTAACTACAGTTGCCTTCCCACTCCTGGGGCTCTCCTAGCATCACAGGGCACCTTCAGACATGCCCAGAAACCATTTCCTAGGAAGACTTGGCCAAAGGCAATTGGCGGAAGAATAGAGTTCCTTCGCTTTAAGTCTTACTCTCTGATTTCCTTGGCATTCTTTTTAACCCTGGGGCAGGGAGGCCATTGCCTGTTTTCAAGTCCATGGTAGGACCATTCCACCGAAATAATAGAGGGGCTACCACTCTCCAGCTTCAGCCGACCCCCTCCAGTCAGCCTCCCATTGTTCAAGAAACGGACTCTGACAATCACATGCAGCAAACCCAGCGTGGAAGAGTTTGGACCAGCGTCTGGGACCTCCGCAGGGAGATGGCTGAACGGCCTATGGATTAATGTACTATTATTACATTACTCTTTAAGCTTCAAAGGTCTGCCAGGAGGGCTAAGCTTGCTATCTATTCCATGACATTTTAAGAACAAATAATACATTAATATATTTAATTTGAGGATAAACACATACATTACAGGCAGGGGATTTTGTCTATGCTGATAAGGCACCAAATGACCTTTCCAGAGCAATCCCAGCACGCAGAGCCGAAAAGGGACGTGTTCCAAAAAACCTTTTGTATCTATCGGCAGTAATATGTGGGCTTTAATGCAGGTTTGGCCCGTGTGGAGCTGCAGCTGCCACGTTCTTCAGAGATGGGAGCTTTCGCTATAATTACCCCTTCGACACTAATCTGCAGGAACACTAAATCTTGTTGCCTCAAATTAGTTAATCAATTAAGTGTCAAACCACAAAATGTTGGAGATTTTGGTTTGTATTTATTAACTTGGCAGGCACTTCCTCCCTCAGCCCCTTGGCTTCTTCTCCTTTCCCCTTGCAGGGGAGCTGGCTTTTAAAAATGACCAGTCACTCATTGTTTATTTCTGGCCTATTAGCAAAACAGTTGAAGTTACATAAGCCTGGTGCCCGGCCCTGGAGCAGCCCTAAGATTGACGGCTTGGAGAGCATTCAGGCAAAGTTGTGTATTTGTACAGTGCCTTTTCTGGGCTTAACTTAGAACAGCACATAGCTGATGAGCCAGCACCTTCCGCTGTGTTCGCTAAGGTCAGCCATTTTGGAGCCGACATTAGTTGTTTGAAAGCCTTGTTTATCGTTACGTCACTCTCCCGAGGTGAGCAAGGGACAGGCGGTGGTGTTTCTAGAACTCCCTGGTCAGAACCTCTGTTTTCTCCAGGGCCCTCGGCCCCCCCAGACCCCCAGCTGTGTCTAGACATGCTGCAGCTGTGGGCTCTGGGGGGACCAGGAAGTGGCGGAGAAGCTGCCAGGGGCTGTGCCCGGAGCTCTGGATCTGGCTGCCGGCGCATCCCATCGGTTCCACTGACGCGACCCCAAGAGCCCATCACTTCCACCTCAGCTCACTCTAACCATCTGTCTCAGTTCGGCCGCGGGAATGAGCTCACCCTCAGGTCTCAGATAGGCACAACCAAAATAACAAGACTAATTCTCCTTGGCGATGAAAAACCCAAGGTAAGACAGGGCCCTTAGCACTTAAGCAGCATATGGTCTCCTGGAAAGGACAGAAATATATGCACGTGACGATGAAAAAAGGGAGCGCGGGGCAGTGCACACATACTCAAATACTGAGCTGTGCCCTCTGCGTAGACGGGACTCATCGCAGGGGTTGTCATTACTACCCCGTCCCTGTCCTCAGAGACAGTATGTCTTTTTTAGTTTGAGGAGTGGATAGGCTGTTTTAGTGGTTCCAAAGAGTAGTCTGTGGATTGGAGCCTGTCCACAGTGAATTATATTCTCTTTAAACTTTGGGGAGTTAAAATATCCTTTCCTTGTGACATAATGGTGAAAGTCTATGGTAGTTTTTCCAGTGTTTGGATTTTGCCAAACAAGGAGTCAATGTTATGTTAGCTGCAGAGGGTTTTATTTGTCGCAGATTTTTATTTTAAAATTTTACTTCTCCAAGAAATCAGAAAACCTGAATTCAAAAGTCTTAAGCCCCTCATCTTATTACTCCCCTATTACAGCCGAGGAGGCTGAAGAGAGAAGCGGTCCCTGTTTGCCAAGTGCTGGCTACAAACTCTGATCACGTGCCCTTCAGGTCCCACAGAGCCACGGATGGTTAGGACTTGGTTTCCACAGTGCCACATGCTGGTCAGCACGGTGTATTGCAGGCTGCTGGCTGGGAATTCCAGGGAAGGCACTGAAGGGGTTACAGAGATTCCTCGTCTGGAGGAGATCTTAGGCATGATCAAGTCCAACTCCTCAGTTTTGGAGCTGAGAAGACTGAGGCTCAGAAAGGGGAGGGTTCCCCAAGAGCAATGGCCACTCCACCTCAACTTGGGGTTCAATGTCTGGCATCCAATGAGTTGCTCACTCCAGCAGCCCTCGCTGGGACCTAGATGCCAGGTCCCTGGGACTGCTTTCCTCAAGGACCCTGCACTTCCTGTGTCAGCACCTCTGTGATCACATGCAGGGGGTCCCCAATGAGCCCATTTGGGGCCTTCCCCGGGGAGAGTCAGATGACTCCTGGGGACTTGGTTAGTATTAGGTATTGCAAAGACCTGGGTTTAAAGCTGGGGAGCTCTGTGTTCGAATTGTACAGCTTGGGCAAGTAAGCTAAATCTCTGGATAGTCATTGACCTGTTGTGTCCTTGCGTCATGAGGGACACAAAACTCATCTGGCAAGGTGTTTCCAGGAGCCACATGCTAGTGTACGGAAGGTGCTAAAGCAAAGTAGGCATGAAAGGCAAAAATTCTCTTCCCCAATTTCCTTTCACCCATGCTATTCCTCATCAGTCCGAGAAACTAGTCATGGGAGGAAGGCCCCAGGGATGATCTTGCCAGCTTCTGGACCTGGTTCCCCAGCCCCACACCCCAGAAGCCCCAAAGCAGTTTGATTGTTTAAATAGTAGTGGGAAAACCCAAAGCAGGATGGACAACGTGCAGGAAACTTCACTGAGTGTCGGGTTCGTCTAATCCTTATTATCCTACCTGTGTGTTAATTAAGGCTTGAGGAAGTCTTTTTAGTGTGGGGTCAAAGATAGCCTCTGACTTCCTGAGGCGCTCTGTAACTTGAGGATCACTCTTTCTATGCAAGTGTGAACAGAGCAGGCAAGAGCCCCAGGAGCCCCGTGTGTCTACCAACCTAGAGGAAATTCATTGGGCCAGTCGAGTCAAGGCCCTGTGGTCAGCCTGGTCTTACTGGTCTGCCCTTTTTAAATTCAGCTTTCTGTCCTTTTCTCAACCCTCCAGGTCCTTCCATTTAAATTTTCCCTTACCACATATAAAACAATGCTAAAAAAATTCCTGGAAACCAGTGTGCCTCTCCTCCAATGAGGCTCGTGCGGGTGAGTCCCTCCACCGATCTCCTTGCTTGCCTGCTTGCAAGTCACACGGCTCAGGCTCGGCTTTGTTTCCTTAGGTTATGATTTACGCGGGTGGACCCCGGGCAAGGAAGAGTCGAGTATCAATTTCGCTGGGTTACCGTGTTAAATGACCGATGCATGGATGGTTATTGCTGCCTCGGGAGCAAATGAAAGCCCTTCGCCTCCCTGACACCACCGTCCCCCCTCTGCTGATGATCAGTTAAAAATGTAAATAAAAAGACTGCACTTTGGAGAGAGTCAGCTCGGGAGGGGAGGGGGGACATTGCAAAAGCGAAGTTTATTGATCCCCTGGTCAAGATTGATGGCACAATAAGAACAGGAGGCGAAGAGTGATTTTGCTTTTGAAAACGTTGATGAATAAGCACTCAGGGGCAACAAATAGCCAGGCTCCCCGAGTGATGGACGGTGGTGGGAGAACAAGATGCATTTTTATAAATGGGTGAAAGGAGAGGAGGACTTATTAAAAAAATGAATGACCACATGTGGCAGGGAGATGCCAGGAGGGAGAAGAAAGCCATTGATTTATGTGCACTACTGGCATTTGAAAATTCAATAATAACATTGACAAATGAGAGGCAAACCTGGCCACAGGACAGCGCTGAGCCTGGAATGGAGAAAGAAAATGCCAAGGTCAGAGAGAAGGAACAGAAAAACATGCTTATGTTGGAAAGCCTTTACATTAACTCATCTATAGAAAGACGTTAAGAAAAATCCCTCCACTATCAGTGCCCGGCTCTCTGAGTCGAGCAGGCAGGGCGGGCCGGCCGGTGAGGGGAGCCTAGCGAGCTGGGAACGAACGGGAAGCCGCGGGTTCCAGCTCTCCTCCTGCTGCCCGAGGGGAGAAGGCTTCTCGCTGGCCACGGGGGTGGCTGGGCCTCATTGCACCCCCTCGCCCTGCTGAAGTAAACAAGCCCCCCCAACAGGGGCAGATCTGTTGCCACCTACATTCTGCCCCGAGCCATTCCTCACCGGGGCCCCATTGCTAGCACTTTTCTGTGCTGGGACCACTGTGTTTTGTCCATCCGGGTTTCTGGACACGTGGTCCCTCAGCTGTGGGTCCGACGCTCCCTGAACACAGGCTTGTCTTACGTGTCCTGAAGACCCCCGGGGTCTCGAAGATCAGTAAGTGACCAGCACGTGCCATTTCAGCTCAGCGTGTCTGGCTCCTCTGTCCCTCCCTCCCTCCCTCCCTTTCTTTCCACTCCCTACTCAGCCCTCATGCTTTTTACCAGAACCTCTTTCCCTCCATTCTCATCCTTCCGTCCACTCATTCATTCATTCCCTCCAGTCCCTGTGAAGCACTGGCTCCGAGGGGCACTGGGCTGGGTGAAAAGTACAGATGGAATCCTTGGCTTGTAGAATATGGCAAGGATCTTCTGCTGAGCAGTGCTTCCCTTAGAAAGTATGGGTTCGGGGCTCTCTGCGCCCATTCCTCTGCCCCCTCAGGATGTTTCTCCCACATCCCACTCGATGGCTGCCTTTCCTTCTAAGACATCTCTCTTGAGAGAAGTGGAACTGCCCTCAGGGTTCTGGGTGTGCTTGGCTTCAAGCCACCCGTGGCGATATTTTATTCATTCCTCTTCTTTCGGGCTCCCCCTAACTCACCACCAGGTGTTACTCAGAGAAAGGGCCCTGGAACCCAGCAAGCCTTTAGCAGTACTCTCTGATGGCATGACTCTATGGGGCTGGGGGCACCCACACCCACCTGCTTGTGTGTGCACATTTCCCTGTTGACCACGGCCCTCCGAAAGGGCTGACCTCTGACCTGTGACCTGCACCCGCCTCGTGACCCCAGTGGGTGCTGTACCCCATTCTCTGCCTGTAGCCACCAGCTTCTTGACAATGCTACAAGCCAATACTGTGACGCTGTGATTTTAACATTTTAGCCACTTAATACATTTCCCTTTTCTTTTGTTCCTTGGCTCTGCCGTAAATGGCAGAGGAGCCCGAGAGGAGGAAGTCCTCCCGGGAGAGGGCTGGTCGCCTGTCAGTGAGCTCTCTTTGTTCATTCCCCACTTTTGCTGTTATCCCCTTGGGGCCTGGGCTGGCTCCTATGACGTCTTTTCTGAATGCTACAAGGTGAGAGGGGCTGAAGCAGAAACGTAAATCCTTGCTAAGATTCTTTTGGCAAAGAGAGAGCTGCGGCCTCTCCCGGGGGCTTGTCCATGGGCCCGATCCAAGTGGATGAAGCGGCCCCAGGCCCCAGGTGTGTGCCCGTGATGTGTCCTCAAGGTCCTGTAGGGCTCCTTAGGCCCCTAGCAGTTCATTGAATTTTCAAGTTTAAAAATTTTATTAACTTTTACAATACAACCGTGTCTCCTTTCCCCTGCTTTTCCCTTTTTGCCTTAGTTCCTAGTGGCAGATACAGGTAGCAGAGAGAGAGAGAGCACGGAGCTGAGGGCTGGAATGATTAATCGGACGGATTTTGAGAGTCAACCCAAGATTGTGCCAGCCTCTGTGGATTCTCGGCCCATCGTCTGAAGATGGCTCTCATGCATCTGCTCTTGTTGATCTAAAGATCTAAGCCTACCTACAGAGTCACCTGTTATCCATTCTTCGAGAAAACCCATCTTAAGCACTGTGGATGAGTCTCTTAGACCAGGGAATACAGTAGGGCTTCTGCTCTCCCCAGATCTCCGGGTGCAGAGAAGGGTACACAAACAAGCAATTGATCACTGATGTATCTCTCAGAGCCTAGGACGGGCCTGGCGCCTGGTTGGTTTGTTGAATGAGTGAATGAATACGGTGTATTAAGTGTTCTCTTGGAGAGATGGAAGTAGGCTCTGAGGATATGGAAACTTAATTTCGCTTCTGAGAATTAAGGAAATCTTCACAGGGGAGATGACATTTGAATGTCGCCTTCGAGGATGAATAAAAATTCAGGGGACAAAGCAAGATCCCTCTGATGGAAGTAAAGGGTGGCGTGGAAGGGTACCGTTGGTGTCGGAGAGGCCAGTTTATGGAGAGCAGGTGAGAGACA
Source organism: Ailurus styani (assembly GCA_002007465.1). Taxonomy (NCBI): domain Eukaryota; kingdom Metazoa; phylum Chordata; class Mammalia; order Carnivora; family Ailuridae; genus Ailurus; species Ailurus styani. The sequence goes on from LNAC01000341.1 coordinate 1,748,500, forward strand.
ATGAGCAATTTAACTCAATCAAAATACTAATCGCTGACATTTTGTGAGCACTTCCTACCGGTGGTGTTTTCACTGATGACGCTGCACTTTTAACAATAATGTCATTTGATCTTCACAACATTATTTTTATAGACACTAAGGCTCGGAAAGAGTTGAGCCACCTCCTGCGGTTACACAAGTTGATGAGCTCAAGCTGGAGCCCGGGTCGGTCCCACCCAAAGTCCACACTGTGACGCTCCAGGCTGTGGGCAGTTTCCACGTCACCTGATTCCTGGGGAGGAGTCAGCCCCATAGCTGGCACACAGCTTGGGACAGAGTCGTGACTCAGTAAATATTTGCCAAATGGGTAAATAGTGGTTAATTCCATGGTCTGGGAGACTGAAAGTCTTGGTTCTGCTGTTTTCCTTGACTTACACTCCCAGGAAGGAGGAGGGAACGGAAGTTTGGGGAGAACCTTACTGGCCAATTAAAGTGAATGTGAAGCCTACACGAAGCGACCTTTATCACAGGAAATAATCATGTCACCAACTCTAGGTGCTGGAAACTACCTCAGATAACCTCCTCAGTGGTTTTCAAGCATCGTTTCTATTTTACCAAGGTAGGCTCTTTCTCCAAATGCAAGCTACAGCTTACCTGCAGGGCTGTCTGTTGGGGCCGAGTCGGGTGGGGGTGGCTGGGAGGTTCGGAGCCCGCCCCTCAGCCTCCTCACAACCCAAGGAAGATGTGGATGTGCCCCCACAGAATCTTAGGGCGACTCCGAATGTGACCTGAAACCCTTGACCGAGGTCCGGCCCTGAGAGGAGACTGAGGGCTGGAGAGGGGCCTGTGGACAGGGCACAGCTGGGTAATACAACACCTGGATTCAGGGATGTAGGGCTCCGGCCTCCTGGATCATGATCGTTTTAGACAAATTAAATAAGGGCCCGGGAGAAGGCCCTCTTGGGCAGGTTATAGGGATTTGGCACTGTGTTGGCTCAGTGAATATTGGTGAGAAGGGCCTCCTAAAGATTCCAGTTTGTTTTTCTGCCTTCTTTCTGGCTCCAACTCTCACAGAGAGGCACAGGACAGGTGTCTGCTCATGACCGAGACTCAGTAATTCCCTCCTGGCAGGTGTCGAGAGACACTGAGTAGGACTCTTTCAGGGCGAGAGGACTGTCTCCTTCATCTTTCCATTCCCTCGAGCCTAGTACATTGCTAAGAGTTAAAGCTGGTATTTGTTGACTGAATAATAAAAGTCTGTTTTCCTTTCAGACATGGCTTTCCACGAGGTTCCCATCTGTTTTGTCAGATGAATCCTCCAGTTTTAGGTATTTTCTTCCTTGAACCACAGGGGCGGCGGGGACAAGGAGGGGAATGAAATGGCAAAAGCCTCGACTTGCTCAGTGTGTGTTTTTCGTCAGTTGTTTATGGGTGGATGGCTGGGGCCTCTCAGTCCACATCGCATGAGTCATCACGTGGGGAATGTGCACGGTCCCTGTCTTCATTTATACAAAGGCTTTGCCTCCTTCCTGAGGTGCAGGGTCATGGTTAGATGTGGTAGGTGGAGAGAGTCTGGTTTAACTTAGTCCATTTCTGGTCCAATCAGTTTTTTGGCAGATGGTCTGTTGTTTGTCATTTATAGTCTTTCCCACTCAGAGTTGCTGCAGTCCCTGGACTCCATCAGAGTGGAGAAAGTGGGGGGGGGTGGATAAAGACAGACAGACAGATAAACAGACGGTCAGACAGACAGATCAAGGTTGCAAAATCCTGGTAAGTGAGTCTAGAAAAAGCTGTATCTCTCTTCACTGCTTAGGGAGGTCACTATGACAGTGAGGTCATCCTTGCGTTAGTGTATATGAAAAGGAGGTCATATCCACGTGTGGGTCTCACTGCTGTGATCCCTCAAGACAATGGCAAGAGAATCATCGAATCACGTGGTCTCCTCCCCTTCTGCTGGGCCAAGAATATGGAGGAGGAGCCAGTAATGCCGGGAATATCACTGCTGTGGCTGACTCTACTTCCTGAGGCTCTGGTTGTCAGCGTGTTTTTTTCTCTACTACTTGCCATCATTTTGATGGCAATCGTAGGTCAGGATATAAAGCTTGAGGGCTGATAGAGAGGTGTTGCCCATTTTCCTATGTATGCCATAACATGTCAACTTCAGACATCAGGTGAAATAAATAGAAAGGAAACTTGAGAAGACCTTACATCGTGCAATATAAAATGTTTATTAATTGGGTTATAAATGGCATCATTTCATTGGGAGTCCTTATCTATAGGATAACCGAAACCTAGCATGAAACTCCATTTGATAAAGACAGACTCTTTCTTCTCAGAGGCCGACTAAATATATCAGCAACATGATAGGGGTGGGGAGAGGATGGAGAAAAAACCAGAAAATACTAATAAGATATTCTCCCTCAAGCTCAGTTCCCAGCCTCAGCTGATGGCCTCTGAAGTCCTGGTTCCACTGCTTCTGCCCCACGTGCCCCAGGGCGAAGTAGGAAGCCTCTGTCTTCCCTTGTTTCCTCATCTGTAAGATGGAGATAACAGTAAAAACCATTCTCTTGTTGTTATGAAAGTTAAATGAGTTAGTACGGGTAAATTACATAGAAAGTGTGTGCCTCATAGTAAACATTCAACCAGTGTGAGCTACTGTTAGAATTCTAACTGGAAAGTTCCCTTTGACGGCGAGTGCCATGAAGGCAGAGGCATGACCGCCTGGCTCACCAGCCTGTTCTTGGTGTTTAGCACAGTGCTGGGTGCCTAATAGAGACCCTAATCATTATTTGTTGACACACAATGGCTTAAGTTTGGTCCCGTGGCATTTGTCTAAATTGTTGAGTTTGTAAAGCATTGTTAAGGTATCATCTGGGATTATGAGGATGAGGTCAGTACCTCTTAAGTCTAGAGCAGATTCCAGGTCTCAGCAATGATTGAGAACACACAGAGGGGTCCTGGTGACCAAGCAGGCCAATCACCTGCTTTTCAGCATGGTGGTGTCTAAAAGCTACTGAAGCATAGAATGGCCTGCAGCCCGTTGTGAAGAGTCAAGTTCAGACAAATGCTGATGGTGGCCATCCAGGCTCCACGATGCATATCCACATGAACTGGCTACTCCCCCCAAACTCTAGCTCGCAGTATTTCTAGTCCTATTGTTTTGGTGAGGGCCAGTGGCCAGGGGGACAGGGGCTGCCATAGGGGTTGTAGGATGATGGGAAATGAAGTATCTCTTTCTCTGAAGCAGCTGGGCTTATTTTAATGGGCAAGGTCAGCAATGAAATGACCAGGAAGAGAAATTGCTGCCATTATGCATCAGTTGCAACCTTATATCAATTATTCCCTGTACCATTCCCTTTGCCACGGGCTGAAGCAAACATGGCCCTAATCAGTTTTACATCTCCGTTTAATTTTATTGGAAAGAAGAGCTGGCAATGCATCATGAAGGCCAGTGTGACATGAAAGGTGACCCCCCGCCAACTTAATGGCACAATACATAACCCTTAATGAAGTCGCTATCTTGTCCCTCTTTTCCTGTCTCAGCCCTGTGATTTACGACGGCATCATTTTGCTTTGCCCTCTTTTCATTTCAGCTTTGACAAAGTGGATGAAACAATTATCTTCGTTATCGGCCAGAGCAGTAGAAATGGGATAGTTGGGAGATCTCTGCAGGTGGAAGGCCTTGGCCAGAGATCAAAACCGATGGGGAAATGTGCTTGGGGATTGTTTTTCCTCTCTCTCCCCTTCTTCCTGTGACTATGGGCTCCTGAAGATGGATTGTGTATCCCAATGAGCAGTGTGAGCCCTATATCATCGTGGCAAGAAGTAATTTCAGGAGAAGGGGGAGCTGCAGATAGAAGAGAGCTTGGAATTTTGTAGTCTGTTCTCTTTGAGCTTCTTATATTTGTTTTTCCATGCACACTGCAGCAAGCTCTCTCTATCAGACAGTGCATCTTACCTGCACGCACGGAACATGGATTTTTCTCTATTATAAGGGATACCTTCTATTCATTGAGCCTAAGTTATTCATTCATCCATAATTCAATCTCCATTTATTGGGGGTGTCTTCTAGATAAACAAAATTAGGTGCTGTGGAAAGAGAGAGAGAGAAGGAATACAGATTTTATCCTCAAGAAATGGTACATTCTATAGATGGAAGTAAGACATGAGTATCGGTGAGTGTAGTAAGATGGAAAGATAGATTCGCATATCGAGCACTCTAGGCAGAGGGTCCTGTGGTTGTTCAGAGGAAGGTGAAATTATTCCCAAAATGGGACAGCCAGATCTTGAAGGGGGGGATGGGGTTTGAACAAATAAAACAAAACACACAGTAACCATCTTACAGAGAGTGCAGGTATGTGCAAGGACAGTTAGGTAGAGAACCAGACTGGACTTTGGTAGCAATTTCATGTTACTCTGCCAGAATGTCAGATGGAGTGGGGGGAAAGACAGACCCTGCTTTGGGTCAGGACAGCGGTGAATCAATGTTCCCATTTGCGTCTCTCTGAAGGCCGAGCTGACAGCAGAGGCTGTGTCTTCAGTGCTGCTTGGCTTGGTGTTCTTCCTGCCCTCCACCCCCATTCACAGGCTAGATGCCCCTGGTAGGGGCTGACACCTGTGATATCATTTGCTTGTAAGGACTCATGGATGTGTGTGTAGAAATATGCACTGTTGTTGACTGGGTAACTTTGTCTCTGGGCTCTGTATTTTTCAAATAGATAGCTTGCAAAAGCCAACTCCATTTTGTTTGTGTCTTTCTTTCCATTGTATTGGCTCAGGGAGATCTGCAATTCGTTTTCACTTACTTATGGGTTCTATGACGTCCAAAGATAATTGGTTAGAGGTCCTTTAATCAATGAGCCTCTCTTCGCAAATACTATCCAAATGAGGCCTGTGTTATTAATGGGATTGTTAAAATGGTGAGAGTTTTCCCACTGCATTTTTTTCTCAGGCAGATGGAAAACTGTAATGTTGACATGGTTAATTGGGGTCTTAAGTAGATCCTTCATATAAATCCGCATGTAAGTAAATTTTAAGATAAATACATCATATAAATTGACATATGTGTATACAGAGAAACCGTCTCCAGAAACGTCAATATACAGTCCATTTCGCCTCTGTCCCCACTCTCCCTCCTTTGGTGTATAGAGAGTGAGGGGGGCTGGGAGGAAGGCAACTCCACATCCTGAGTCTAAAAACAGCACCTACTCAATACGTAGCTTTAAGCGAGTTGGCTGACCTGTTGGTTGTTTAAGTCTGTAGTGAAAGTATTAGTGGAAAACAGCGTGAAAGCAAGGCTCACCCGGTTCACCACGCAACCGAAATATCAATGGGCAGACTGTGCGGCCCACAGCAGGGAGTTCAAGAGAAGTGTTCTTTTCTCCTCCCCTGCCCCACCTGCCTGGCCCCTGAGCCCTCCCCGGGCAAGCATGCCTGCCCTGCACACAGAGGCGTAGGCATCCTGCCTCTGATGTTAGGACCCGCCTCAATTTTGTCTCTGATGGGCGCCGTGTAGAATGAAGGGGTTAAAATAACAGCAGTAGCGGCTACTAGACAACCCAGAGCTGTTTCTCGTGGCATCGCCGTGGTTGCGTATCCACGAGGGGGAGCAGTCCCTTCTCACTTGCGCTGCTCTTTATTCCTGTCCTGTGGGGACTCGAGGGGCCTTGGTGACCCAGAATACAGCTTGTCCATCATGTGGAGCACCACGTGCCTGGGGACCTTCCAGAGACTCCCCCAGAGCAGGCAGTGGAGGGCGATGGGATAATCTCTGGGAAAGAAAACAAGACATTTTTTGGCCGGGGTTGGGGAAAAAGGGAGGCGGGAGAGGGGGAACCCTGCAGTTACTTCCTTCGATCTCAGTAAATTGGAAAGGTCTTTCCCCTGATTCCTGCTGATATTTCCTGATGGAAATTTCTTCCATTGACAGAGATACAGATGGAGTTTACCGACATGGGACTGCAGACACACTCTGGGATAATGAAAAAATGCCCAAGGTAGCCATATGCTCCATGGCAGTTTGTTAGAAGGAACTCCAGTTGGGTGAATACATAATAGCATTTTTGGCAGCATTGACTAAGGGAGATCCTCTGTATTTCTATGTCTTTTTGCATTTTTTGGTCTAATTTGTGTGAATTTTGAAATTATAGTTCTGTTTATTAACATTCTTTATGAGGCGCTTGTTCCTCCAATCCGGGGGTTTATACCAAGAGATCAGAATGAACTGAGGCAAGCCCAAACTCTGAGAATAGATTCTGTCTTCTGTGTCATTTCCTTAAAATCTCAATTGCAACCTCTCTTTTCTCTCCTCTGAAAGAGTGTCATAGCTAACAGTGATGCTATTAATGAGGATCATGATAATTAATATTCTCCTAACAGCAACCATGTATTTAGCATTATGGCTTAATTGTAGACGTTGTTATCCTTGTTTTACAGTTGTGGAAATGGAAGGTCTTTGAGGGTTTTGCCCAAGGGAACACCATTAGCAATGATCAGATTTGGGATTACAATCCAGGTCAGCCTTGCCCGAAGCTTCCAGAATTCCATGCTTTCCAGAATACCACGTGTCTGTCTAATGTGGGGATAGGAATGGATGACAAGAGTAAGTGTCTGGTTGTAAAACATACCTCTCAGAGGTAATGGCACTTCAAGTTTAGATCCCTGATTCATTTTATAACCCAAGGCCGCTAGGTTGCCAAGATAGTTCTCTTGAAATACCTGTCTTTATTATCATGGTCTTTTCTGGAAAAGGGTTTTGGGTGTGTGTGTGTGGGGGTATTCAAGGCTTAGGATTTATCCAAATATTATTTTTTTTAAAGATTTTACTTACTTATTTGAGAGACAGAAAGAGAGAGAGAGAGAGAGAGAGAGAGAGAGACAGCATGAGTAGGGGGGAGGGGCAGAGGGGCGAAGCAGACTCCCTGCTGAGCAGGGAGCCTGAGCACTACGGATCCCAGGGCCCCGAGGTCATGACCCGAGCAGGAGGCAGACACTTAACCAACTGAGCCACCCAAGTGTTCCCCCACCAAATATTATTTAATTCTATTATTTATTTAGTCCTAGGGTATTGAGGGTAATGTGGCAAAGCCGAACACACCAAGTGTTTGGGGGATAAAAGCCAGCACATACTTTTGTCCATCCAGTGACCTGACTCCTTTCCTTTGAGCCACATGGCAGAAATACACAATGGAACACCAGTTAGTGTGGGAATTTGTAGAAGAAGTTCAATTAAAGGGCAAATGTTCTGATCCAGAATTAAGCCAGGAGTTTTAGCAACCAGTGTTTGAACCCAGCATGCATGGTGAATAGTTTGCATCAGGCCTTCTGATGTTCATGGAACCTGACTCTGAGTGGGCCTGCAAAACATGCTCTGGAGGGAGGCCGGGGGTGCAGAGGCCGGTCATGTTTCTTCCTTCCTAACACTGCAGTCAATACCCCGGGCATATCATGCAGTCCACATAGCGGGCCAAGGTGAGCTGGGTGGACCATGAGGTCAAGGTAGGAAGTACAACCTGTCATGCTGAAGTTAAGAGGCTCACTCTGTAGGTAAGTCTGCTTCCTTCCTTTGGAAATATTCGTAAAAAACACACTCCCTCTGGTAGGATTTCATGCTCTCAGAGCTCCTGCCCATTCTCCCCAGGCCCACCTCCTTCCTGGGGGTGAGCTCCTAATTACGTTAGTGTAGCTTATTCCTGAGTCCTGTGGAACATACAGATGACCCCTCATTGTCTGGTCAGGCTCTCGACTTCCTGAAGCTTCATCTGTCTTTCTGCAAGTTCTAGTGGTTTCTTGCCTCCATCACTGATGCACGTGAGGGGTGGAGCTGGAGCTGGGCGGCGAGGTGGGAAGACAGATGTCCTACCTAGTGGGTAGGACAAGAAGGACCCTCATACCGTGCCTTGCAAGAGGGCCCCAGGGGTGTGGCGAAGCAGTTTTGGGGGGAAGGGCCACGGCTTGCAGCTCCTGCCAGCTCGATGCTCCATCCTGTCTGCATCTGTGCAGGAGCGGACAGCAGCTGAGGATTTCCGGGGCTGCAGGACCATACCTCGGCAGCCAGGCCCCTGTGCTCCTCCTGGTCATCATCCTGAGGCTCTGCCAGGGGGGCTCCAACCCCCTCCGAAGCAGGTGGTCTCGGGGTGTGAAAGGGGGTGGCATTCTTTGCCCCTGGATTTTCCCGTCTTCCTCCAGCAAAGCTGCTTTGTGACTGGGGGCCTCGTTCATGGTTCACTTTGGGGCTTAGTGTAAGGGACATTTTAATGTGAGGGACATTTTATCATCAGTTCCTCCTGTACTTCTACGTTTACTAGAACACGATTCTATTCTTTTTTTTTCCTTGGGGGAAGAGACTGAGGAGACTAGAGGGCCTTCACGTTGGCCCATGGGTCCGGAGCCTGTGACCAGGTTTGTTTTTCTTTAATTGCTTGACCCTGCTTCTCGGGCGGGCTCTGATTTAGGGCCAACCACCCCCGTCCCCCCTCCCACCCCTCCGTTGTTTTTTTTTTTTCTCTCCAAGAACCCATGCCAGGGCTTACCTGGGGTAAAGGATTTGTCCTCAGAGCAGGCAGCAAATCTGTTCCCTTGGCAGAGGGTGGAAGCCATACCTGGTGACATTCTCCTGATACCCCAGCCAGGCCACAGGGCGGCCAGCAATCCCGCAGGGGGTGGGCAGCACATATGTAAACAGAAATTGCTCCCCCGTAGGAAGTAGTTTCCACTGACATTGTTTGTCACCTCTGAGAAGTGCAAGCGGTGTGACACATTTGGTTCCGGTGGGAGGCCTGGCGGGGGTGCTTAGGGGGTGTTACCTTCTTGCCTTTTATAGGAGGGGAGGCCGAGGCACAGAAAGGCCAAAGGACTGAGATCAGAGCTCCACAGTGCCTGAGTGGGGCCCAGAGAACGTGGGGCCTCAGGGCCCCCCTCCTCCTCCCCGTATCGTGAGGTGGTTCCCCCACTAGGTGGGCCTGGGCCTACCTGGGCTTCATCGGGAAATCCCAGCTCCGAGCTACAGATTGAGGAACTCTGACATCTTCTAATTAGGTAAACACACGATTGCACGTTCAAACAAACAACGCGTCAGTGCCAGGCTCCGTGAGGCAGCAGGAGCAGGTGGGGAGCTGGTCTTCCCTGGGGAGTCGGCATCGCTGGGCGCTGCAGTTGGCTTCTAGGCCACTCCAGCCCGCTGGCTTCCTCTTCCGGAAGCCCTCTGGGGGTAACAGACCGTCTTTTTCCAACTGGGGAGGGTGCCGCCATTGATTCTTCTTTGGGCAATGATATGTTGCCCCTGAGACGTTGGGGCTGATCGGGGGTGGGCCAGTGTCCTGGGCCTCAATGGCGGGGCCATGGCAATGTCGTGGACTCCCCCTGAGCACTGAACTTTGCTTGGGAGGAGATGCGGCTTGGAGCAAAGCTATGCTCTTTTTCGGCTTCCACCCTTACCCCAGCCCAGAGCCCTTCAGACCAGGCTCTAGGGGCTGATCGCTCGGAGGCACAATAAAGCTACACAGTGCTTGCCTTCCTTATGCCATCCCAGCTCAGGAATCTGTCAGGCCCCGAGGCCCGAGGGCACGTGAGGACCGATGTGGTGCACCTGGGCGGGCCTCCTGCTCCTAGAGAAGCATGGGTCAGAGTGGAAAGTCGGTGGGCCTAGAAGAAGACAAACGTGAGGCTGAAGGCCAGCTTTTGTACTGAGACACACCAGAATTTAGGTAAGTTACTCAATTTGAACTTCAGATCCCTTATTTGTAAAATGAGGATAGCAGTGTCTCCCCAGTAGGGTTGTGGTGACACCGAAATGCAACACTAGCAATAAAAGGCACACCAAGCTGTCCTGCTGATTTCAGGCACCCATGCATTTCCTTTGTCCTCTCCCTGCCCCTCTCCTACCGACATGTCTCTCAGGAGAGCCGCCTTCATCCAGGGCAGCTTCACATGCTAGTTACCTGAAGGTGAGACTTGGGGTCTGCTTAGAAGGGCCAGTAATGTGGACAGTGATGGGAAAAAGACAAATGACAATGGCAAAAAGTTGTATGAAAACACGCTCAGCATCATGTATCATTAGGAAATTGAAAATTACAATGACAACATATTCTCACTGCACACCTATTCGAATGGCTAAATTCAAAATAGTGACAACACCAAAGGCTGGCAAGGATGTGGAGCAACGGGAACTTTCAATCATGGCGAGTGGGAGTGCAAAATGGTACAGCCGGTTTGAAAGGCAATGCGTCGGTTTCTTACAAAACTAAGCATACTTTTACCGTATGACTCAGGAATCGTGCTTCTTGGTATTTACCCAAAGGAGTTGAAAATTTACGTCCATATAAAAACCTGCACATGGATGTTCATAGGAGTTTTGTAATTGCCAGAACTTGGAAGCAACCTAGATGTCCTTCAGTAGGTGCCTGGATCAATGAACTGTGGCACATCCAGACGGTGGAATAGTGTTTTTATTGATAAGAAACAAGTTATTGAGCCATGAAAAGTCAAGGAGGAAATGGAAATGCATATTTTTAAGTGAAAGAGGCCGGGGTGCCTGGGTGGCTCAGTTGGTTAAGCTGCTGCCTTCAGCTCAGGTCATGATCCTGGGGTCCTGGGATGGAGTCCCTCATCAGGCTCCCTGCTTCTCCTTCTCTCTCTGCCTGCTGCTTTGCCTACTTGTGCTCTCTATCTCTCTGTCAAATAAATAAATGAATAAAAATCTTAAAAAAAAAAAAGAAAAGAAAGAGACCAAAACTGTATGATTCCAAGGACAGGACATTCTGGACAAGGCAAAACTACAGAGACAATAAAACGTTTAGTGGTTGTCAGAGGTTTATGAAAAGGGAGAGAGGAGTGAAGAGGTGAGATACAATATTTTTAGGGCATGGAAAGTCTAACATACTATACTATATTGGCCAGTTGATACATTTATCAAAACCCATAGAATGAACAACACAGAATGAATTCTAATGTAAACTACCCACTTGGCTTAATTGTGTCAATATTGGCTCATTATTTATAGCAAATACCCCAAACTAATACAAGATGTTAATAATAGGGGAGGGTGCCTGGGTGGCTCAGTCTGTTAAGTGGCTGCCTTCGGCTCAGGTCATGATCCCAGGGTCTTGGGATCGAGTCCCACATCGGGCTCCTTGCTCGGCGGAAAGCCTGCTTCTCCCTCTCCCTCTGCCTGCTACTCTGCCTACTTGTGCTCTCTATCTCTCTGTCAAATAAATAAATAAAGTCTTAAAAAAAAATAACAGGGGAAGGGGAGGTGGAAGGAGGAAGGAGGTAAATGGGAATTCTCTATACTTTCTGCTCAAATTTTCTATGAATTTAAAACTACTTAAAAAAGAAAAGCTATTAATTAAAAAAAAAATAGAACAGGGCCAGCAACATAAATATCAAACATGCCTAGATTCTCAGGCCCGAAGTGCCCCGACGTGATGTGGGATCCTCACTAAGCGTCCTGCTGCCTGCCTCCTCAGACCCGAGGGCTAGGAACTGAGGGGACTGGAAAAAACTGGGAGGTCTGAACAAGGGTTTTGCAAAGGGCTTAGGCTTCAGGTGAGTCTGAGAAATATGGCTAGGTTGTTCAAGTTTTGAGGATCAGATGAATCCCTTCTTTTTCTAGGGCCACATAAGTCTTAACTGTGACCTGATGCTCCATGAAGTAACAAGGAAAAAAGGGGCCTTCACAATCTCTATGGTTTACCTAATCTCCCCAATAATTATTATTACTTAAAATTACTTTCCTTTAGTCATTTATCAAAATAATGCTATTTTCCATTCATATCTTAAACATACAGACCCTGAAGGTCGGGTGAGATTTGAAACGGCATCTCGACCACCCTGTCCTCAGATGTTTGAGTCTGGCTCATACTGCATTTTGCATATGGCCGCCCTCTGCTCTATTCTGGTGACAAGGAAATCTTTCTTTTTCAGGGAAGGCTAGCCTATCTTTGGACAGCTCTTAAATGAAAACTTATTTCTTCATGAAAATTTACCGCTTTTTAACATGAAGTTTTAATGCCTTCAAAAAGCTGGCTAGTTGGAAACCATCTCTTTCCCTTGAGTTAATATGGCTCAGAATGTAAACTTCTGCAGTCATAATTCTTATTGTAATTGTATAATTGTCCTCCTTTCTGTCCACTTGAGCTCTACAGCCCTCACCCATCTTCCCAGGAGGAAACACTGAGAGCCAGTTATGGTGGTAACTGGCAGTATCTGGCAGCAGTGAATGCAAGAAATCCAAGGTGTAGAAAGGCAGGTAGATTCTGTGACAATGAACCCCAGTCTGGGATGTGGGATGTGAGTCTCTAAAACTGCCCTTGAATTAAAAGGCACCGTAGAAGAAACCTCAGAAGATGGAAGCCTAAGCAATTGCCACTGGGCTCTGCCCATTATTTAATAGGTGACCACAGAGAATTCTTTCTAATTGGGCTTATTTTTGAACATCATCATTTTAGGGGTTTGATCCAGGAATATGTTGACAGAAGTGGAAAGCAGCCATCACTCAAAGCTGAGCCAAATAAAATAAAAATAGAGAGAAATAAATACATAAAAGTGAGATTCAGCCAAAAATGGGAAAAAGGGAAAAAAAAGAGAAAAAGCAAGCAAGAAAGAAAGGGAGCTCACATTATCAACCAATAAACCCAATAATCCATTAGTGACCAAGGTTGCTGAATAATATAGTACTTTCTCAGTGCCATAATTTATACTGCAGACCAGAGAATAGACACGGTTATTAGAGTGAGGGCTACTGGATGACACATGATGCATGACCGAGCGGCATTGATCTTCACACAACAGGAAGGTGTCTAGACCGGGAGATGTATGGCTGTGCGATTCAGAGCAGGGCATATTTCATGGGAGGCCTAATGGAGTAGTGGAACCGGTGATGGATGGGTGTGCCCAGTTTCAGCAGCAGTGCAGTTATAGCAGTGCTAATGTCTGACCTCTTCTGAGCCTCGTGTCCTTCATTCCGTCAGGGTGACCTCATTTAAAGGGACAGAAAATGAGATAGGGAGAGGGGAGAGGGAGGGAGGCGGAGAGGACCAAATGCCGGCTGAGGGTGGCGGGGACTAGCCAGCTCGAGGCCGGCAGGGGGCGCTGTGAGGAGGGATTATTTACGTAGAGGAGGCGAGAGGAAAGCCCATGCCCGGGCGGGCGGGCAGCAATGACGTGAGAGCCAACCCTGACATCCTGGTCCCGAACAATTTGCTGACAAAATAAGCGACTAGAAAGTCCCTTCAATGATTCTCTGCTTTCCCCCGCCCCTAATTCAGCAGCGCCCAGGGTCCGATGCGGTTGCCCTAGGAAGCGTGGGGCTCCCTCCTCCGTGAGAATAGGTCTCCATCCCCAGAGGAAGGAGGTGAAGCACTGAATGTGACAGACAGGTCTGCTGCTAATGGGGTGAGGCTGTTCAGTGAGCAAGTTGGAGTAATCACCATCGATTATGCAATAGCAGAGAGAGCCTGTCCTCCCCCTGCACTCCCCATGCCCTGTTAGATGATGCTTAATGCATCCTAATGACACTCTTGATCATTCCCCGGGAAAACTAATGACTCATGCTACAGCCAATCCCAACCCAAGCAGCTTTGTTGGTGGTCTTTTTCCTTTCTCTCTCGCTCTTTTTTTCCACAAATTTCTTTCTCTGTTTAAGTGTTGAGAGGTAGGCAGGATTCCAATCCAGCTTCTTAGCTGGTATTTAACGAAGAAGGAACCATTTATCATCCCCCGTGTTCTCCTTCATTTTTAAGTTACTCCTTGTTTGGAATTGACTGGTTTCAATGTGGTAGCGAGGGCTCAGACACTCCTATAATACTGTCTGCGTGGAATAAAGCGAAGTGTGGACCCACTTACAAATATCTTATACTTTCCCCCTGCCACCAGGACGCAATAAAACCACGGCCGTCTCCCCGGAAGACATGCCTACTACACTCAGTCCCATCAAGACCTTAGCCAAGGTAATTTGACATACTACTCTACTAAGTTCTAGAATCAGAAAGAGATCCCGTGGGTCAGATGGTATTTGGTCAGTTCAGATACCATGGATGGTGCATGCGAGGTAGTAGGGCTGCTAGGGCTTAGGGTATTTTCTGTGCCAGGGACTTTGAAAGTTTCTCTGTAACTTTGGCCTCTACCAAAAATTATTCCTTATTCCTCCAAAAGTTGTGCATAAAATTATGTAGATCCTACCCCTAAGGCTCTTCTTAGTAATCATTAATTAACAAGGCATACATTAGCTGGCAGAGATGAGGGCTAGGGGGTGGGAAGGGGCGGTACTCAGTCAGCAAGTCAACAAATATTTATAGAGAGCCTTACAGTGGGCTGGGCTCTTTGTTCTGAAGATGGATCAGAAAACAAAACAAAAGAGATCTCACAGTATATTAAGAAGACAAACATTAAACAGATTATCATATAATAACTAAGTCAGAAAATAGCTCACGTTGTTAGGAAGAGAGCAGAAAAGAAAGCAGCATTACTAAGCATAGCGTACACTGTGTTCAGGGAATGATAGGTACCATTTTATTTGAATGAGAATGTCTGTATGAGGTGGGGGTTACTGCTGTGCCCTTTCTACGGGCAGGAACACTGAGGCTCAGAGAAAGGAAACACCTTTCCCAGGGTCACATGGCAGGTAAACAAGAGGCAAAACTAGAATGTTAGCTAGTTCACAGGGATATTCACAAGCTATTCACAAGGATAGCAATCTACTGCATCTCATACATAGAGATAAATTCCTGGTGGAATAAGTGTGATAAACAAAATCACTTAGATGGAAATATATTTCTAAGTCAAAAGGCACATATTAGAAAGCAAAACCTTAGTAATTTTGATTGCAGCAAAAATCAACTTGCGGAGACTGCTTCTGTTCAAGATGGAGGAACAAACAGTGGGTTCACTCTCGCACCTGAAGCACCTGAGAAACTAGCTAGGATGGATGCCGAAACAGGTGTCAGGGCACTAAGCATCAGGCAGGGATCTCAGGTGATCCCTGGGAGACAGGAAGTAAATGAGGTGAGTCCTATCATTATCCCAGGAGGTCATTTCCAGGCTGTGCAGCAAGGAGGGGGAACCCAGCAGAGCTCAGTGGTCTCCTGAGTTGAAGACACAGAACTGGGAGTCCCGAGGGGCCAAGGCAGCTGGAGTTTGCTGGCAGAGAGGGAGAGGTAGAGGTGCATAGAGAGAAGCACAACACAGGGGAGCAGCTTGAGTGTTCAGGGCACGTGGGTGAGGAGAGACCCTGAACAAGAACCAGCGTCAGAAAAAGAGCCAGAAAAAGAACCACCTAAAACAATCTCTCTCGTAATGCATTTTTATTTTATTATTTGTTTTTGTTTTTTATTTCTAAAAAAGATTTTATTTATTTATTTGACCTAGAGAGAGAGGGAGACAGCAAGAGAGGGAACACAAGCAGGGGGAGTGGGAGAAGGAGAAGAAGGCTTCCTGCTGAGCAGGGAGCCCCATGTGGGGCTAGACCCTTGGACCCTGGGATCATGACCTGAGCCAAAGGCAGACACTTAAGGACGGAGCCACGCAGACGCCCCTCTTAATGTGTTTTTAAAGTGCTTTATCTTTCTTTCTTTTTTTTCTCAGAACATTAAAATAACTGAGGGTCGCCTGGGTAGCTCAGTCAGTTAGCGGCTGCCTTTTGTTCAGGTCATGATCTCAGGGTCCTGGGATCCAGTCCCAGGTGGGGCTCCCTGCTCAGCATGAAGTCAACTTCTCCCTCTGTCCCTTCTCCCTCCCTCTGAAGTCAACACTCTCCCTCTGTGCTCTACCCACCCTCTCAAATAAATAAATAAAAATCTTTAAAAAACCCAAAGTAATTGAAATATTGAAACATTGAAATTAGATGTTTTAAAACTAATAAAGTTATTTTATGTTTAAATATTTTAGTTAGACCCAAACTGGAATTTATCAGAATTTCATTTTGCCCACTTTAATGTCAGCCAACGAATTGATAAATATTTTCAAAACCAACTGCTTTGTTTATCTCTTTTTCAATTGAGAAAGTTGCGATGTTTAACATTTTTTTTTTCTTCACCAAGGAATGATCAAGTTTCAATGGACTTTAGCCATGAATTGTTCATAGACATCCTTCATTGCATTGAGGAAGTTTCCTTCAGCTTCTACTTTCCTTAGAGGATTTTAACATAAATGGGTGTAGATTATTGTCAGATGCTTTTCCTGTATTTATTGAGATGATTTTTCATCTTTATTCTTTTAATGTGGTGAATTACACTCTGAATGTTAAAACAACTTTGTTTTCTTGGTATGAAGCTACTTTGTCTTCCTGCATTATATTTTCTCTATATTGCTGGATTATATTTACTAATATTTTGTTCAAAAATTATGTGTCTATATTCATGAAGAAATTTAGTCTGTAGCATTCTTTTCTTATTTTTTCCCTCATTTTATTATCAGAGTAATGCTGATCTCATAAAATGATTTGGGACGTGTTACTTCCTATTTCCTGGGAAGTATTATACAGAACTTCTACCACTTATTCCTGGGACAATATTTGGTATAATTCAGTAATGAAATAATCAGAGAGTTTTTAAAAGAAGATTTTTAATTATTATATCAGTTTTTTCCAGAGCTATATTGCTTCTTCAAATTCCTGTTTCTTCTCATATCCATTCTGGTAATTTGTAACTTTCAAGTAACTTGCCCACTTATTACAATCTAGCCCGACATGCTTTTATAAAATTCTTTGTTTATTCTCATTACCTGTTAAAGGGATAGTATCTTTCATTGTTTACATTTGGAATTTATGTTTTTCTCTTGTCAGTTAGTGTACAATTTTATTGCTCTTTTAAGAAAACACATTTTGGATTCATGGATTTTTCACTAATATTTCCTATTCTACTCTCTACTATTTCCTTTTCCTTCCTTCTACATATCACAGGTTTAAAGAGTTCTTTTTTTTTTCTAGCTACGTTGATTTTAAACTTGTAAAAATAGAAGCATTTAAAGCTACACATTTTCCTCTGAGCACTGCTGTTGATGCATAGTGCATGTTTTTATAACTTACTTATGGGATAAATTTGTAAATTTTAGAACAGCTTTGGATTTACAGAAAAATCGTGAAGACAGTACCGAATTTCCCCATAGATCCTGTACCCAGTTTCCTTTATTTATCACATCTTTCATTAGTGTGGCATAGTTGTTGTTCAAATTAATGAACTAAGTAAGTCCATACCGTATTCAGAATTCTTCATTTTTACCTAATGTCCTTTTTAAAAAATAATCTAGGATCTCATCTAAGATACCACATTATATTTAGTCATCGTGTCTCCTTAGGCTCCTCTTCTCTGTGTTAGTTTTTCAGACTTCCCTTGTTTTTGATGACCTTGAGAGTTTTGAGGAATACAAGACAGGTATTTCGTAGAACTTCTCTCAATTTGGATTTGTCCGATACTTTTCTCATGATTGGACTGGAGTTATGTATTTTTGGGAGGAAGACCACAGAGGTAAAGTGCCAACCTCAGCAGATTACACCAGGGTACCTACCATCCACATGACTTACAAACACAGGTTTTCCACTGTGAAGTCACCCTCTTTCCCCACTTTCCATTCTGTGCACACTTGAGGAGGAAGTTATATTCCACCTCTTTGAGGGCAGACTGGCTGCGTAAATATTTGGAACTCTCCTTCAGGGAGCTATCTCTCTTTCCCCCCCATTTGTTTATTTATTCAATCATTTATTTATATCGATATGGAATATTTATTTTACACTTTGCATTATAATCCAATAATTATTTTGTTTGTCAAATTATTCCATGGCTGACCATTGGGAGCTATTCATTTGGATCTGGTGTCCTTTTCTCCCCATCCATGTGTTGATTTTTGCTTTATTTTTAGTGTTTTTGAGTACCTCTTTTTTTTTTTAAAGATTTTGTTTATTTATTTTAGAGAGAGGGAGAGAGAGACAGAGAGAGCATGATTGAGGGTATGGGCAGAGAGAGAAGGAGAAGCAGACTCCTGCTGAACAGGGAGCCCAACGTGGGGCTCGATTCTAGGACCCTGAGATCCTGAACTGAGCTGAAGGCAGACCCCTAATGGACTGAACCACCCAGGTGCCCTGAGTACCTCTTTAATATCTGATACTACAAGATGCTTCCAGTTCATCTTACATATTTTCTGTCCTTGTCCTAGAATGAGGTACTTCTGCAAGGATCTCCAGTTCTTTTTATTGGGAAATAATATTAGAAACCAAGGTCTAAGTATTAGTGTTTTTGTTAGAGTATTTGTTTCTATCAGCATGCAGGTGCTTCTAGCCCCCCCTCCCCAGGTGACATAGTAAGGAAACACATGTGCATACACGAACCCTAGCACTTATAAACTGTAATCGTTTCCAAGGGCTGCCATAACAAAATGCTACAAAATGTGTGGCTTAAAACAACAAAAATCTATTCTCTCATAGGGCTGGAGGCTAGAAGTCTGAAATCAGGGTGTCAACAGGGCCATGCTGCCCCTGAAGGCTTTAGGGAGGAATTCGTTGTCTCTTCCACCTTCTGGCAGCTGTAGTTACCATGTAGCTCCAGGAAGCATAATTTTGATCTCTGCCTCTGTCTTCACATTGCTTTCTCTTTTTTCTCTGTGCCCCTCCTCTTATAAAAACACCAGCCCTTGGATTTAAGACCCGTCCTAAATCCAGGATGATTTCATCATGAGATCCGTAACTAATCATATCCGCAAAGGCCCTGTTGCCAAATAAGGTTACATTCCCACAATTAGGGGAGACACTCATCAACCCATTACAGACACACATAAATATAAATATTTCCCTATGTAACCATCTGTATCTATACTAAGCTAAACATGAACTCATACTGATGTCTCCAACTCTAATCCATTACCACATGGGTTGGTCTAGTCTCCTTCTCTTGCTTATCTAAAAACTCTAACAACAGCAGTGAGAAACCTAAATCCCTCCATCTACCACCCATTTACTTAGTTGTCCGGTTTCACTAGACATGGATAAGCAGTATCAGATTTTAACCCATTTCTCTATGGAAAAACTTTATCAACTAGAGTAAACACTTATGCACAGTTCCCCTCGCTTTGGTTTTACAAACTTCACTCATTTACAAAATTACTTATGTCAGTGCCTTTCCCACCATCCCTCCAGTCAAGATTGTTTTACATATTTGTGATATAGCTCCATTGCTTTGTCACAGTCTTCATTCCATCCTGGGATCCTGACTTCCTAACGTGTTTGTATTTTTAAGTTTACACACATTAAGTTTTATTCTCTGTGCTCTGAAATTCTATGGGTTTTGAAAATTGCATAGTGCTGTGTATCCACAATTAAAGTATCATGTAGAATCACTTTGCTACCCTAAAAACTCCCTTGTGCTTCACCTACTCAACACTTTGCTCTCCAAAAACCCTAGCAACAACTGACATTTTTATTATTGCTATAGGTTTGGCTTTTCTAGAATGTCACATAATTGAATCATGCAGTATGTAGCTTTTTCACATTGCTACTTTCACTTAGCAGTATGCCTTTAAGACTGCTCCATATCTTTCATGGACTGATTGCTCTTTTCTTTTTATCGCTGAATACTCTTCCATTTTCTGAGTGTTCCAGTTTGTTTATGCATTTACCTACTGAGGGACGTCATGGTGGCTTTCATATTCTGGTATCAATAAAGCTGCTACAAACATCTGTGTGTAGATTTTGTATGGGCATAAGTTTTCTTTTTTTTAAAATTTAAATTCAGTTAGCCAACTTATAGGAGATCATTAGTTTCAGACGTAGTGTTCAACAATTTATCAGTTGCATATAGCACCCAGTGCTCAACACATCACGTGCCCTCCTCACAGACTTAAGTTTTCAGAGCATGTGAGTAAAGACGTACAAGCGTGATTGCTAGATCATATGATAAGAATATGCTCAGTTTTGTGGGAAACTTCCAAATAGTCTTCCAAAGTGGCTTTCCCATTTTGCATTCTCACCAGCAGTGAATGGGGTCCCTATTGTTCCTCAATGTCACAGCATTTGGTATTATTAGTTTTATTTGATTAATTTTAGCCATTTGAATAGGTGTGCATTGACATCACATTCTTGTTTTCATGTGCAACTCCCTGATGACAAATGAGGCTGAACATCTTCTTATGTGCTTAATTTCCATATGGGTATTTTCTTTGCTGAGTTGTCTGTTCAGATCTTTTGCCCATTTTTTTATTCTTTTCCATATTGCTGAGTTTTATGTGTTTTTGCATATTTTGAATAAAAGTCCTTTATCTGCTAAGTGTTTTGCAAATATTTTTTTCTCATTCCATGGCTTGTCTAATGATTTTCTTAACTGTGTATTTTTTTTTAGAGGTTTTATTTATTTATTTGAGAGAGAGAGTGAGTAAGAGAGAACATGAGAGGGGCGAAGGTCAGAGGGAGAAGCAGCCTCCTTGTGGAGCTGGGAGCCCGATGTGGGACTTGATCCCAGGACTCCGGGATCGTGATCTGAGCCGAAGGCAGTTGCTCAACCAATTGAGCCACCCAGGTGCCCCTTAACTGTGTATTTTCTTAACTGAGCATTCTTATTCCATGTATTTCACAGAGAAATTTTTAATTTTTAATAAAATTAAATTAAAATTTAATTTAATTTAAAATTACAGTTTTAATATTAATAAAGTCCAATTTAGCAATTTTTTCTTTCATGGATTGTGTTTTCAATATTATATCTAAAAACTCATCACTAAACCCAAAGTTACCTACATTTTTTCGTATGTTTTATGGTTTTTCATTCTATATTTAAACCTGTAATTCATCTCAAGTTTATTCTTGAACTTGTTCTTTTATTTATTTATTCCTTTATTTTGCACACGGATGTCCAACTGTTGCAACACCATTTGTCGAACATACTATCCAGAACCCAGTGATGATCTTAGCCTTTCCATCTCCAGAACTGTGAGCAGTAGATTTCTGTTGTCTGTCTGTCACCCAGTCTGTGGTATTTTGTTACACACCCTGAATGGATTAAAATAATGTACATCCAAGTTTTTGACCAAGTTTCATTGTCTTCCTCCCTGAAGAACTTTTTTTTTTTTTTTAACTCTTGCAGGGCAGGTCTGCTTGTGTTAAATGCCCTCAGTTTTTGTTTGTCTGAGGCAGTCTTTATTTCTACTTCCTTTTTAAAGTATAATTTTACTGGACATAGAATTCTAGAGATTTCTCCCCAAACACTTTAAATACTATGTTCTCTTCCTGCTCTCAAGCGTTCTGAAGAGAAGTTTATTGAAATTTATACTTTTTTTCCTTTATACATAAGATGTTTTCTTCCATCTGGTCTTTCAAGATTTCTCTCTTTGTCTTTGGGTTTTCTGCAATTTGAATACAATCTGCCTGGGTGGGATTTTTTTTGCTTTGTTTTGTTTTGCTTGTTTTATGCATCCTGCTTTGTGTTCTCAGTGCTTTTTGATCTTTGCTTTGGTGTTTGTACTTAATCTTTAAAAGTTCTCAGACATTATTACTTCATATATTCTACTCTATTCTCACTTCTTCTGCTGTTGAAATTATGCTTATATTGTACCTTTTGAAATAGTCCTACAGGTACTGGATTTCTGTTGTGTTTTCTCTCTCTTCTGTTTTCTCTTTGCATTTTGGTTTGGGAAGTTTTTATGGACCTTTCTTCAAGGTCACTGATTCTTGCCTTGGCCATGTCTAGTCAATAAACCCCTCAAAGGGATTTTTCATATCTGTTACAGTGTTTTTGGTTTCTAGCATTTCCTTTGGATTTTTCTTAGAGTTTCCATTTCTATGTCATTTCCATTCTTACGTCGCCCATCTGTTCTTGCCTGTTGTCTACTTTTTTTTCAACCTTAACATATTAATCATAGTTATTTTAAATTCCCCACCTGATAGTCCTAACTCAATTATATCTGAGTGTGGTTCTGATATTTATTTTGTTTCTTCAGACTGTGGTTTTTTTCTTGCCATTAGCATGCTTTGAATTTTTTGTTGAAAATGGAACATGCTTTATCAGGTAATGGGGACTGAGGTGAACAGGTGGTTAGTGTGAGGTTTTACGCTAATCTGCTAAGATTCAGCCTGTATTTAATGTTTGCTGTAGCTGTGGGTGCCAGAGGCTTCAAATTCCTTGAAAGTCCTTGTTTCTGTTTCCTTTTTGTCTTTAGGCTTCCTTAAGTACTGCTCCTCAGAGTCTGGGCCTTGAGACTTTTTCAGCTGTAACGTACTGTTACACTGGAACGCCGTCGGTGCTGTGGTAGGTAAGGTGTTGGAGCATTCTATACTATTATGGCTAAGATTCTGTCTTTCAGTGGTCCCATGTCCTTGAGCTGTGATTCGCACTGGTTTGTCCTAGCTTTGTCCTGCTCCCTTGGTGAGACAGGAAGGATAGAGGACAGATGCTAGAGTTTAACAAGTGTCTTTCCTCCAAGTGGGATAAGCTTTGCCAAGACCTTGCCACCTGGGGCATCCTCTTTGTTATGGATGCCACCCTGGATGTATTTAACAATGATTATTGGTCCTCTTTTCCAAGTAAAGTCTCCTGACTATGAGAAGCTGGAGGGATTCATGGAGGTAAAATCCACAAAATGTGGGGGCCTAAGGCTAGAGCCCTAGGAACTGGAATTTATGCCGTCTACACTCAGCCCTCAGCAATTTGTCAAAATTACCATTTAAGTGTTCCTACCAGTTAACAGTTCCAGTGGCTTCTGCTCAAGGTAAGTAATCTCAACTGTGATTCTCTGAATTCTCCTGTCACTCTAAATTTTGGGGTGGCAATTTGCCCTGCAACCTCAGTTCTCTCATGGGTCCAAGAAAACTCATTCATTTGTAGTTTTCCAGTTCTTTCTTGTTATAAGGAAGGGAATGGTTACAAGTTCTTTGCATATCAGAACTGGGCATCCTCTGTTACACTTAGATTAATATCAATACTGCACTGTGAGGAAGTTTCTTCATTTTTTTATTTAAAATATTTCCAATAATCCTTGCAATTTTTTATTTCATCTATTTTTTATGTGTGCTGTTTGATTTTCAAGTATTTGTGCATTTCTAGTTATACATGTTGTTGATCTTTCATTATTCCCTTTATTGTCAGAAAACATGCTCTATATGCTTTCAACACTTTTCATTTCCTGAGATGTTTGTGTGGCCTACCAAGGTGTCTACCTGGGTGCAAGTTTCTTGTGCTCTTAATAAGAATGTTTGTTTTGTTATTGTTAGGTGGAATGTTCTAGAAAGTTGATGCTACTGTTTAAATCTTTTAGCTCTTCTTTCTACTAGTTCTCTTGCCTACTGATAGAGAATTCTTGGTGTTCCAGCTACAATTATGGATTTGTCTGTTTTTCTTTTCAGTTGTCAGTTTTTTTCTTTATGTATTTTGAAGCCCTGTTATG
Source organism: Ailurus styani (assembly GCA_002007465.1). Classification (NCBI taxonomy): domain Eukaryota; kingdom Metazoa; phylum Chordata; class Mammalia; order Carnivora; family Ailuridae; genus Ailurus; species Ailurus styani. Next base: position 1,771,831 of record LNAC01000341.1, read on the forward strand.
GGGCATATATATTTAGGATTATTATGACATTCCCTTCATGAAATGACTCTTTTTGCATTATGAAATTTCCCTCTTGATCTCTGGGAGTATTCTTTTTCCCTGACACTTGCTTTTATACCGTTATAACCATTTCAGCATTACTCTGTGATCAGTGTTTGAATATTATTTTCCCTCATTTCTCTTTTAGCCTATCCAACCCTTTATTTCTAAAATCTGGTTCCTTTAGACAGTATCTATTTAACTTTTGTATTTTTTATTCCTTCCTACCATCTTTGCCTTTTAATTTGTATGTTTAGAAAATTTCTATTTAATGTATTTATCAATGTATATTAAAGTTGAATTTAAATGTAAAGTTGCTTAAGTCTGTCATCTTCCTTTTTTCTTCTGTTCATTCCATATGTACTTTGTTCATTGTTTCCCCTTGTTATGCTTTCTTTTGAGCTGAGTATTTTTTGATGTTTCTTTTATTGGTTTATTAGCCATATAGCTTGGTTTTATGTTTTAATGTTTATTGTATAGTTTGCAATATGTATCTTTAACTTATCTTATTTTCTTTTCTTTCTTTTTTTTTTTAAGATTTTCTTTTTTAGAGAGAGCAAGAGCTCATGTGAGTAGGGGGTAGGGGCAGAGGGAGAGAGAATCTTAAGCAGGCTCCATGCTCAGTGCAGAGCCAGGTACAGGGCTCGATCTCACAACACTGAGATCATGACCTGAGCCCAAATCAAGAGTCTGTTGCTTAACCAACTGAGCTACATAGGCGCTTCTAAAGATTTTATTTTTAAGTAATCTCTACATCCAACATGGGGCTCAAACTTACAACCCTGAGATGAAGAGTTGCACGCTCTACTGACTGAGCCAACCAGGCAACCTTGTTTCATTTTATTTCCAAATAATACTATACCATTTCATGTATAATGAAAGTACTTCAAAAGAGCATGCTTCTAAAAGAACCCTTATAAATCAATAATAAAAAGACAAATAATTCAATTTAAAAAAGGACAAATGATCGAACTAGATGTTCCTTAAAGAAAATTTACGAATGACCAATAAGTACATTAAAAGATGTTCAACATCATTAGTCATCAGAGAAATTCAAGTCAAAACTACAATGAGACACCACTTCACACCTACCAGGAAGGCTAAAATCAAGAAGACAGACAATAACAAGATTTCATGAAGATATGGAGTCATTGGAACCCTCATATATTCTTGGCAGGAAAGTAAAATGGTGCAATTGCTTTGGAAAGTAGTCTGGCAGTTCCCCAAAAGGTCAAATATAGAATTAACACATGTTGTATCAATTCTTACATGGCCAAAGAATTGAAAACACATGTTTGCATAAAAAATTACACAAAAGGCTCATAGAAGCATTATTAGTAGTAATGAAAAAGCGAAAGCAAGCCAAATTCCCATTAACTGATGAATGGAAAAGTGACTTGTGGTATATCCAAACAAGGAAATATTATTTGGCAATAAAAATAAATGAAGTATTGATAGATGCTACGTCATGAATAAATCTTAAAAACATTGTGCTAAGAAGCTACTCAAAACTGGCAATATACTATATGATTTCACTCCTATGAAAGTCCACAATAGGGAAATCTATGGGGACAGAAAGTAGATTAGTGGTTGTTTAGGGCTGGGTTAGGGAAGGAGGATAACTGAAGGGTATGTGGTTTTTTTTATCAGATAACAAAAATTTTAAAAATTGATTGTGGTAGAGTTTTCATAACTCTTTGCATATACTAAAAAAGGATTGAATTGTATATTCAAGTGGGTGAATTGTATGTTATGTAAATTATATATCAATAAAGCTGTTATCAAAAATAATATACTCCCATATTACACTCTTTTGTTCTTTGTGTTATTTTTTTCATATATTTTACCTCTTTATATGTTATAAATACCACAGTGTTATTTTATAATGTTAAAAAATTATCTTTGAAAAATATATAGGGAGGAAATGTCTTTCATATTTACTCACATATTTAGAATTTCTGGAAAATTGCATTCATTTGTGTAAATATGAATTTCTACCTGGAATTATTTTCCTTCAATATATAGAATGGTGCAATTGCTTTGGAAAGTAGTTTGGAAGTTCCCCAAAAGGTCAAACATAGAATTTTGTACATGTTGTATCAATTCTTACATAGCTTTATGTAAGAGAATATTTAATATTTTTTGTAGTGTAATTCTTCTGATAAGGAATTAGCTTTTGTTAGTCTATAATTTTCACCTTCATTTTTAAAATATATTTTCACTGAAGAAAGATTTCTAGATTGACCAGTTTTGTTTGTTTGTTTATTATTTTGTTTTTGGTTTTGTTTGCCTTTGTTAAATATCATTCTGGCTTGCACTGATTCTCATAAAAAAAATCTGTCGATATTCTCATCTTTACTCCCTTCTTATTTCTTTGGTTATTTTAAAGAATTTTCTCTTAAACATTTTCCAACATCTTTAATGATATATGTTGGTATGGCTTTCTTTGTATTATCCTTGGGATTTCTTGAGAAATTTTGATCTGTTGGGTTTTCTTTTTCATAAAATGTAGAGGTCATTTAGTCATTATTTCTTTAAACAATTGTTTTTTGCTTTCCCATCTCTTCTGGAAATTCAAGCACACATATATAGGCCAATTGATATCTTTTCGAAGACACTAAAGTTCAAATAACAATTTTTCCATGTTTTTTTCCCTAAACGCTTCAGTTTTGATAGTCTTTATTGCTATGTCTTCAAATGTACTTAGCTTTTATTCTTCAGTGCCTAATCTGGCTCAATCCAGTGAGTTCTAAATTTTAGAAATTGTACTTTTGACATTGGAATTTTCATTGGGATCATTTATAGTCTCCATTTTATTCCTCATTATGTTCATCTTTTCCTTTAAATCCTTAAACATATTTCTATTAAACTTCTATTTCTATTGCATATTCTATAAACATATCAACTGTTAAGTTGTCTTTAAACAGTTGTTTCCTAATTTCATCCTATCATTTCTAGGTATGCTTCCTTGATTTGTAACATTCTGTGAATAAATTTTTCTCATTATAATGGGTCACATCACCTTTCTTCTTTGTCTAGTAATTTTGATAAAGTTCTAGACTTGGGATTTATTGCATTATTTAATGCCCGTATTTGTTTTCTTTTAAAGAATGCTGAGTTTTGTTTTAACAGGCAGTTAATTTTACTTATAGATCATTTTCAAGACTTTCTTATTTTATCTATATCGTATCTGTATCTATGTCTATAGCTGAATCTGTATCTATATGTATTTATCTCTCTATATTTTATGGCATGTCTAAAGCAGGCTTTATACTAGGGCTAATGTAATCCTACCTATAAGCAATGACCTTCTGACATCTTTACTGAATTTTCTGGGTGTTCAGTGAAGCCTCTTTTATTCTGGTTGATTATAACTCAAACGTGTCCTGACTCTTTGCGACCTTCAGTAGTTGTTCAGGTTTCGTTTTGCAGGTAGTGGTTCTTTGCCTTGCCTTATAAATACCCACATCACAATTTAGATGTGCACAATTTAGAACCAAGTCTCCTTGGTTCTCCTGTGTTGATTTCTCTGTAATTTCTTGGTATTCTTCCTCATAAATGCAAGCCACCTCAGCCCCTCTGAACTTCAATCTTGATCTCCTCAGCTCAGCATTATGCTGTTCTGCTTAGGTTTCCTTGGTGAAGGTCTGATAAATGCCTTAGCAAAAAATGCCAGGATGAGTGTGTGGCTCATCTCAAGTGTTTTTCTTTTAGAATTCACAGCCCAATACTACCCATTTTACTTTGTCTGAAAATAGTTATTTCACTTACTTTGTCCAGTTTTCTAGTATTTTATGGTGATAGGACCAATTTCATACTGAAAAGTCAATTGTGGACTGAAAGAGAAGTTGTCTCATCCTTTTCTAATTCTTTTCCATTTGGAGCAAAATTGTTGTTATGGATATAAGGATGGGATTTTTGTCAAAAATAAATATAGGGTACATTAAAAATAACATCAACAATAACAAAACTTGCTGTCCATTTGAACATAATGTTGTTACTGGCTGGGATTTTTCTCTATCACGTTTCTGCCAGTCAGAATCTATTTACTGTCTTGTTGCATCCTTTGCAAATTAAAAAGTCAGTTATTATAGAATTTGTATGGTATCACAGTATTTCTCCAGGTTCTGAGATAATAAGAATAACCTGTGGCACTTGTTTAAAAATATGACTTGCTTTCCAGACCTCTCTCCTACACATTCTGATTTCCAGGGTATTAGGAAAAGCCTTGAAATTTGAATCTTCAAAATACCTTAGATAAATATTTTTTCATCAGGCAAAATTGGGAAACTAGTATATTAGTTTGGAGCACAGATGCTGAGGCCAGAATGCATGGGTCTGAATATTGATGAATCCTCTAGGAGCCTTGTTACCTTGGGTAGGTTTTATCCCCTATTTTCCTCAGGGTCATTGCAGATAGATGATTATATGTTTTGTGCCTTACATAAAGGCATCCTGTTTGTGAAACCATAGAAAAATGTTGTGTTATAATTGGTATGCCCAGAGAAGATGTCTTTCTCATTTTCACAGAGTCACCATATAAGACTCACAGTGGCTCTGCTTTCCTTATCTTCAAAATAAGAAAAATAACAGCATGGCTGGGAACATAATTCGCGGGCCCCTGTGCAAAATGAAAAAGCAAGGCCCCTTTTGAAAACAACAACAACAATATGCAGGAATAAAAACTCTTTTTTTTTCCTTCCATTGTCTCTCTATCAACTTGTCATGGCGTTTTTTTATTAGACATTTAGTGTTGTTGTCTCTAGGACAACAGGGATTCTTGCGGGGCAACACAAACCCTCACAGATGCCCACTGCCGTGCTCCATGACTTGACATGCAGGGTTCAGATGCCTGACTCCAACCCTCCTTTTTCTCAGGTTGCCACGCAGGGGCAGCGGATGACATCATTTGCTGGGTAGGGGTGGGAACAGGTGGCTGAGAACCCATCCTGGGGAGGTGTGGGGGCAGAAGGAGGTGTGACCATGCTTGCGCTAAGGCTCCAAACAACCCCCAGTACATGCTCCATTGCCTTGTCAGACTTACCTTACAAGACAAATTTCAAGGTATTAACCACAGAGCATTACAAACATGGGGCCCCCTACTGGGCATGGTGTCCTGTGCAACTGCACTGGTCACACACTTACAAAGCTGGCACTAACTAATAACACTTATGTTTGTTGCCTGAAATGTAGTAAGTACTCAAAAATGTCAGTTACAATTATTATTTTTACAAAGCATTCAACCTGAAAGCTCAGTTCTGCCCAGTCCTTGATAATCAGCACAGACTCACAAACAGTGAGGCGGGAACTAATTTAGTAGCCCTGACCCTGTCCACAGTTCCGTAGAGTAGTGATTTTCTAAGAGGCACTACCCTAGGCACTGAACAAGTCACCCAATCTTTGGACACAACCTAATTAGCAAAAGAGGCTATTACAAGATAAATATGAACCAGAGCAACAAAGGGCAAGTTAAAATACAGAGGGAGTTATAGAAGCTTTATCTCAGGCCTAGGGTGGGAAGTAGTGTTTAAGCTAAGTCCTAAAGGATAAATAGAATCTAAGTAAGTAAACACAGGAGGTGGGGAATGTGTTCTGGGCTTTGTGAATAGCAGGTACAAAACCCCTGAAACAAATAAGAGAGAAAAGCCAACAGTTTCACCATGACTGATGAACCGATTAATCTATGAGGAGTGGCGAGATAGGAGGAAGGAGAGGCAAGCAAGACCCAGAACTTAAAGGGTTTTATTGGTCATTTTCTGGAGTCTGTGTTTTATCTCAAGGACAACAGGGGATGGGGAGTGGAGAGTGGAAATGGAATATTTAAAAAATATTTAGATAAAAAGGTGTTATGATATTTGCATTTCAGAAAGATTTATCTGGGAACTTGTGGGTAAAATGGAGTTGTGGTTATGGATATCTAATTCTGCCTCCTAAGATCTTGTGAAAATGACCAATACAATTTTTTTAAACAATAGGAAAAACACATAGCTGTGCCAGGTACTAGAAAGGGTATTGCCTATGATCGAGCATGCAAGTTCAACAAAATTTGAGTAAATAATGACATTGGATCTAATGAAACATATATCATATCTCTTAATGTATACAGAATCATGTACTCTCTAAATAGAAATTCATCTTCTTTTGAAACATCCATGCTATGTTTATGAAAATTAATCCTACTCCTGGCTACAAAGAAGTCTTCAATAAATTTCAACGACTAGAAATTTTACAGGCCCCACTGTCTGATCATGATGCAAAAATAAAAATTCTAATAAAAGATATAGATAAAGGAGACCAAGCATAAGAGACTCCTAATCTCACAAAACAAACTGAGGGTTACTGGGGGGTGGGAGGGTTATGCTGGGGGTGATAGGGTGGATGGGTTATGGACATTGGGGAGGGTGTGTGCTTTGGTGAATGCTGTGAAAGATGTAAGCCTGATGATTCACAGACCTGTACCCCTGGAGCAAAGAATAAAAAAAATAAAGAAGATAAAAAAGATATAGATAAACAATCAATCACTTGGATGTTAGAAGAAAAAAAACTTTTGTTTAGAATTAAATAAAAAGCAAATAGAACCTAACAATTACAGACTATTTAGAAAGTAACCAATAAGTACGAATGCTCTTGAAAAATCAATAAAAGAATTATCTCCCCAAAGTATTTTATGAGAAAATATCCAAGAAGGAAATACTTCTTATGCTATTTAAGCCCATTTCGGAGCACAGGAAAAGATGGAAATCTTCTCAGTTGACCAGCTGTCATAATGTTGAACCCAACATGACAGTTAATACTCTAAATATAAAAGCCATAGCTCAATCTTATTTTGGAGTATAAATGCAAAAATCCTTCAAATATGAGCAAATTGTATTCAACAGAATGCTGAAGGATGATTATGGAAGGATTATTTTAGAGATGCAAAGATACTTAGGCATTAATCTATTTTAAGTATTTTAGGATGTCCTAAAAGATTTTATAATTTAATTTTTATTCCTGATTAATTAAAAACACAATTATTACTAAACTTGATGTATGAAGTACTTTAACATGATGAATGACAGGTGTACTAAATAAAAAGACATAATTATATTTAAATAATAAAACATTATGGATGTTTTCTCATATAAGTCTAGGACAATGAAACATACTGGCTCCCAGCATTATCATTTAATAGTATTCTGAGAGTCCCAGAAATAGGACAAGAAAATATGAAGCTAAAATATTGGAAAGGAGAAGAAAAATGATGTAATATATAGATTATATTCTTCATAAACTGGAAAATCTATAAGAAAAATTTGGAAAACTGTTAGCATTAGAGTGCTTAATAAAAATGACTAGTTACTAAATAAATATACAAGCATTCAAATATTTACTCTACACTAACAACCTATTAGAAAATGTCTCAATAAAAATCCCATTCATATAGCATCAGGAGTATGTATATTCAGTTTATGTGAAATAACCAAACAGAAAATTTACCTGAAGAAAAGTTCATAGCTACTGAAAGATGTGAAAGATGACTTTAATTAATAAGGATACATGACATGTTCCTCAACTGATAAAAAGAATACTAATTTATAACCCTAATGTAACTCCAATAAAAATTTCAATAGAAATTTGGGGAACAATAAGGAGTGATACTAAAACATTAAGCAAGGGATAAATTGTAAGAGAAAAGGTTGAAAGATATCATCACATTAAAGTTAGAAATTTTCTAAAATGTATATATAAAATTAAAAGGAAGGTTATAATTCTTGGAAAATATTTGAGATGTACTTAATAGCCATAGCAACTTTTATATTCAAAGAAATCAATAGTAAATAAACATCAAAAGCAAAATATGTAAGTGCCATGAAGTAGTCACTAAGGAAGGTATATTCAAATAATTAATAAACTTGTGAAATTATCCTTAAATTAACTTGTCACCAAGAAAATGCAAATTGAAATAATTGTATTTTATTTTACCTATGAAATTGGCAAAATAAAAAATACTTAACATGAAAACATTTTATGCTACATTATTTCGTGGAGAAGAGTAGTGTCAAAATTTGTGTAATATGTGAATTCAACTTTATTTTAAAGTGTGCAACATACATGTATATGCACATGTACATAAATTGTGAAATGTTAACAGTTGTTACCTCTAGAAAGTAGAATTATGGGCCAATTTAGTTTTCATCTCAGCGTCTTCTGTGGTTTTAACATTTTCTGCAATCGATATGTATAACTTATATAATCAGAAAAAAAATAGTTTGAAGATCAGCATGGCCACAATGTGTTGAATGAATTTAAAAAAAAATAAACCAAAAGCAGAAAGTAGACACAGGTGTTGAGATGGTAAAGACTAGAGAGACACGGAGGCAAAAGAACTGGGGGCCAAAAGGTAACAATTTACTTCAGAAATACTAAGCTCGTTAATGGGAGGTGCCAGGGGAAGGGGAGGAAAGGAAGAAGGGGATCTAAGTAGGGGGTCCCAGCTTTATTTGGGTCACTGGGTGGAATGGTGGTGTTGCTCACTGAGATAGAATCAGAAGGACCAGGCTTGGGTTGTTGGTGGGATGCAGATGCTAATATGTTGAGTTTGAAGTACCTGTTGGCCCTCTACCAAGAAAGAGGTTGCAATTCAGAAAGAAGTTCTGGGTGAGGCCTCTTTCTCTCCTCTCTCTCTCCCCCAACTCTCCCTCCTGAGAAGACTTCATCATACAAATGACCACTGGAACCAGGAATGGGATCACTCACAGAGATTTTTACAGAGGAGAATACTGATCCCAGAACTTAGAGGAACATTTATATTTAAGGGACGTCACTAAAGGTAGTCTGAAGAAGAGAAGACTATAAACAAGTCTGAGAGGTAAGAAGAAAGCTGAGAGAGGAGTCATGGAATCCAAAGGAAGAGAAGCATCCAAAATCTAAGAGGGGGTGAGAGCAGTGAAATCTCTGAAAGATACCGCCCTTGGCTGCTGAAGAAAGGGGGTCAGGTTGGGGTGGTGCATCTCAGGAAACAGGGCAGGGCTGGCCATGTCAAATACTACCAAGAAGACAGGAAAATGAAGGTGGTTGGAATTTGGCAGGAGCTAGTTAGATGGAGTGGGAGGGGAAGCCTGACTGGGGTACATGGGGGAGTGAGACAGAGGTGAAGATGTGCAGACAAGGAGTGAGATACTTTTTTTGAGAATCCTGGCTGTGAAGAGGGTGGAGACAGAAAAGGTAGAAGCTACAGGGACCATGGAGCTATTTTTATTTCTAAGCTACGTCCAACTTGATCTTGTTTAATGTGGACAAGAGAAAGTGCCTATGAGGAGAGGTGCTGGGGGTGACAGTGGGGAACCCAGAAGTGAGCTTTGATAGGGAAAGAGCAGAAGTGGAGAAGATCTATGCCCAGGTGTGATTGCTTTATGTCAGGCATGATGAATGGAGGCTGTGTGTGTGGGGGGTGTGTGTGGAGGGGGTGGCTGGGTGGTGGTCTTAGAGAAGGGAGGGGCCAGGGAGAGCAGTTTCTCTAGAGCACATTCTCCATATATGGTTGCTGCCTTTTCAATGGTAAAGTGTTTTTGGGAGAAGCATCATTAAAGCCAGGGTCAACCATTGATATGGCTGTCAGACCATGAGACTCTTAGAGAAGACAACTTTTGGTGTGCTTACCCTCCTACTCGTCAGCGGTGCCCGTCCTAAGCATGTTTTTCTATCTCTCCCCACAACCAGTTGCCCGCCTTCAACAACCAACTGTGGCACCTTTTAGGGTTTTCCCTGTCCTACTCCATGTTAGGTCATGACTCTTTGACTTCTATTTTCATTGTGAAGTAGGAGCTGAACTAGTTTCCTGAGACAGATGGAAGATGGGGTATACTATGGAATTGAGAAGATTTAAAATGCCAAATACCAATTTTTCTGTCTGGGGGAAGAGCTTCAATGGCAAAGGCTCTGAGAGAGAGAATGGCTGGCTTGTTGGAGGAGTAGCAGGGAGGTTGGGGTGGCCAGAGGGTGGTGGGAGGGTGCAAGGTGGGGTCACAGAGGGAGCTAGGGGTTAGATCCTGTGGAAGGGGGTTACAATGGTCTAGAGGAGGCCTGTATAGGGCAGTTAAGGAAGGTAGTAAAGAGAAGTCAGATACAGGCTATATCTCATCTCAAATAATTTGTAGATGGACCCATGTGAGGTCTGAGATGAGGCGGGGATGGTGCTGAGGATTCCAGCGTGAGTAGCGATTTGGATGGTGGTGGCATTACTGAGCCAGGGGGGCTCTCTGTCCCCCTCAGCTCCTGACACACCAGCTCCTCTCATTCTGAGAAAAGGGTGGACATTGGCATTGGGCTCCTTCCTGCCATCTGGATTTATAAAATAAAGCTGAGTGGCAAATGAGACAAAGTAGATGAATCTCTAGCAAGACTGATCAAGAAAAATAGAGAAGATGCAAACACACATCATACAAACAAGAGATACAAGTAAAATAGATTTTTTAAATGTTAGAGGAAAATTTTAAGCAACTGTAAGTCAATATATTACAAACTAAGGTAAGATGAAAAATGTTTGGAAAAGAATATAAAATTGGTAAAATATAAATTAAAATATCATAAAATAAGTACTGCAAAAATGGAAATAATTTCCATTATTTCCTCATATATGTATGTATATGTACATACATGTACATATATAATAGATATGTAATTAAATATATTTTTATGCCTAGATTACTTTCTTTATGAATTTTACTACTTCTAAAAGACAAATATTTTATCTAATTTTTCAAAAAATAGACAACGAAGGAAAACTACCCAATTTACTTATAAGGGTGGAGGGAGGTAAGTTCATATTTTCTTCTCATCTCATCATCCTAATATTTTTTTAAATTAATTTATTTATTTTGGTGGGGGAGGGGCAGACTGAGAGGGAGAGAATCTCCATTAGACCACCACCTCCTCCACACCCCCCACCCACCCCGCTGAATGTGGAGCCCAATGCAGGGCTTGATATCATAAACCCGAGATCATGATCTGAGCTGAAATCAAGGGTCCTTGCTCAACCGACTGAGCCACCCAGGCACCCCTCACCACGTCATCTTAAATACCAATTCCTGCCCAGCTCTGGGTGGGCCAGCCACAAGTACAGTTAGGTGAAAGATTTCAAGGTGATGTTGACTTCCTACAGCGATGACCTGTGTTTGTGACACTTACAGAAAGAAGGCAGCCAGGCAAGGACTCAGGGTGGGCTTTGGGAGGTACTGTGGAGGAAGTGTGAGATGGGCATATCCCTCATACATTCTTAGCACTAAGAAAAACTGAAGAGGAGTCTGCTCTAGATCCAAGGAGCCTGTGTGTGGAATCTTTTTGCTGGAGTCTTCCTGTTGGAGATTCTGGATGGCAAGTGTTGCTCCACACCTTTATTCTCTCATGTCTCTTCCCTTTCTTTGGTCAAAAATCTCGTTCCTGTTTTTGGAATTGAATGGCCTGGAGCCTGTCCTCCAGGTGGGTGACTGACCACAGGTCATTTCCTAGTCTTTCTGCCCTGATTCATTGTATTCCCTCCAGCCACCCCCGGGACTGTTGGGAGTGCTCTTCCCGTGGGGCTCTCTGTCCCCCTCAGCTCCTGACACACCAGCTCCTCTCATTCTGAGAAAAGGGTGGACATTGGCATTGGGCTCCTTCCTGCCATCTGGATTTATAAAATAAAGCTGAGCGGCAAATGAGACATTTGTAAGGTCTGGGGATTGACCTGAGTGGCAGAGGAAAACCTCTCGGCACTTTTAAAAGGTGGATGACCATCTGGCCTGGCAAAGACACTCATTTCACTTTTCTACTGGTACATGACTGAAATCATTTACCATTAACTTCTATTTGAATAAAATGGTACTAGACATTTAGGTAATATTACAGAGCAATAAATGTTTAAGAGCCTTAGGAGTATGAGCTTTCTCCAAAGGTAGTTCAGACCCAGATGCCAAAAATGCTTCACACACACACACACACACACACACACACACACACACACACACACACACACGTGCGGGCATGAGCGTTCACGCGCACTCATATATACATGTATGTATAACCTTCTTTGGGACTTTCGGCTTTTGCTCACATAATGGAAGAATTTTCTCCTCTTTCCCTTTTCTCGCACATTTTGAATTGTTGAAGAGTTTCCTGGCTATAGTTCGCTCCCCCTCCTCTTTTCCTTTTTTTTTTTTTTTTTTTTTTCTACACTGGGTAGAAGCATGAGGGAAGTGTAGTTAAAATTCAAAATGCTTCCCCTTTATCATTACCATGAATCAACACAATAAATGAGCCCCTTCAGAGCACGGTAATAAGAATTTGATAAATCATCAGCCAAAAATTAACTAGATGTCAAAACAATCTTTGGGAAGTGTGATGGATTAGGGGTGATAGCAGCAATTAATCTCCCAGCCTGAGATCACCAGAGAGACACAATGTAGGGAGATGGATGGGGGGGATTCAGGCCTTGCAAGGTCAGGACTCCACTGAAAAGAGTGGGTGGAGGCTAGAGGGAGGGAGGGAGGGAGGGAGGCAGAGAGGGAGAGAG
>LNAC01000341.1:1793914-1884929 GCA_002007465.1 Ailurus styani
AAAAAAAAAAAAAAAGAAAGTGGGTGACTGGAATTCCATTTCCAGCTTTGCCAACAACTGAGCTATTGAACCCTACCATTCACCCGTTGGTGACTCAGTGTTCCCATAAATAAAATGAAGCTGCTGGATACAATAATCCCAAGTGTCCCCTTTAGCTCTAGGTTTCTATGAAACCACACTGGTTAAGGCACAGGGAGTATAACGTGATTAGTGCTATAGTAGTCCCCACAGGTTTCAATCTCAGATCTTCCACATACTAGCTATGCTATGTAGAGCAAGTTCTTTGAACTCTCTGAGCCTTAGTTTATTCATCTGTAAAAGGGGTGCAATAATTCCTTCCTGTCCAGATTGTCGCAAAGACTAAATTAGATGATGTATGGAAAATCCATAGTAAAGTGTCTGGTACATGTTAAACACCGAGTAAAAGCTATTATTTTCATTATTATTATTTATGATACCAAAGGAACATACCACAAATTTGTAATTTACTTGCGAGGACCTATGTTCATGAATGCAATCACCACAAATCCTGTTTGGAACGAGGCAGAAAGTATATATGCATGCATATGTGGATATATAGATAGATAAAGATATAAATATGTGTGTATTATAAATCATATACAGGATACACACATATATGAAAAATATATTTACATTTGTGATAAGGAGATGCTGGCATGGTTAGAGGCCAAAGCTAGAGAAGATGAACCTGGGGATGATTTTTCATAGCATATGAATTTTAAATATGGTTTTCATAAAATGAGAAAAGTCAGAATTGGTAGGTAAGGATCTGATTAGCTTGCATAAAAAGACAAAAAAAAATTGGCTAGCAGGTTTAATTGATACATTTGGTAGGAATAAGCAAGAAAGCCCAGGACAGGGCCCTAGCAGCCACCTGGGTCAGTGGAGAACATGCACTTGAGTCTCCCCTTCAGGCTCAAGATCTGCATTTTGAGGCCATAGATATGTATTCTGAGGCCATCAAAAGCAGGGGTCACAGGCACCTGGGTGGCTCAGTGGGTTAAGCCTCTGCTTTCTGCTCGGGTCATGATCCCAGTGTCCTGGGATTGAGTCCCACATTGGGCTCTCTGCTCGGCAGAGAGCCTGCTTCCCCCTCTCTCTGCCTGACTCTCTGCCTACTTGTGATCTCTCTCTCTCTCTGTCAAATAAAGAAATAAAATCTTAAAAAAAAAAAAGCAGGGGTCACAGTCCCTACTGCAGTGACTCAACCACTGTCATTGACTGGTATATTACCCTCTGTCCATTGAAAATCCCAAACTCGGAAGAGAGAATCTAATTAGGTCAACTAGTTACCATCCAGGATGGAACACTCTTGTTAGGCAGAGTTCTGGAATCAGATCACCTCTTCCTGGTTCATATCAGCTAAGCTGCTGTTCTGGGTTGAGTTGTATTCTGCCAAAAAGTATACATTAATGTCCTAACCCCCAGGACTTCAGCCTGTGACCTTCCTTGGAAATAGGATCTTTGCATGGGCAATTAAGTTAAAATGAGATGGATAGAGTGGGACTCAGTGCCATTCGAAGAAATCTGGACACATACACATGCACATACAAAAGGAAGACAGTGGGAAGAGCCACAGGGAAAGGGCCATGTGGGATGGAGGGAGAGGTTAAAATTATGCTGCCACAGCCAAGGAACACCTGGGCCTACCAGTAGCTGAAAAAGCTGAGAAAATATCCTTCCTCCACAGCTTTCAGAGGGAGCATGGCCCTGCCAACACCTTGATTTTAGATTTCTATACTTCATGACTGTAGGATGATTAATTTCTCTTGTTCTAAGCAATCCAGCATGTGGTAGTTCATTATGGCAGCCCTAGACAACAAATACATTGCAGAAGTGTCTGTTCATGTCTTCTGCCCATTTTTTGACATGATTATCTGTTTTTTGGGTGTTGAGTTTGGGAAGTTCTTTATAGATCTTGGATATCAGCCTTTTGTCAGTAGTGTCATTTGCGAATATCTTCTCCCATTCCGTGGGTTGCCTCTTTGTTTTGCTGACTGTTTCCTTTGCTGTGCAGAAATGTTTTATCTTGATGAAATCCCAATAGTTCATTTTCGCTTTTCTTTCCTTTGCCTTTGGAGACATGTCTTGAAAGAAGTTGCTATGGCCAATGTCAAAGAGGTTATTGCCTATATTCTCCTCTAGGATTTTGATAGATTCCTGTCTCACGTTGAGGTCTTTCATCCATTTTGAGTTTAACTTTGTGTATTGTGTAAGAGAGTGGTCGAGTTTCATTCTTCTATACATAGCTGTCCAATTTTCCCAGCACCATTTATTGAAGAGACTGTCTTTTTTCCATTGGATATTTTTTCCTGCTTCATCAAAGATTATTTGACCATAGAATTGAGGGTCCATATCTGGGCTCTCTACTCTGTTCCATTGGTCTATGGGAACACTGCATCAAAAACTAATGATGTATTTTATGGTGACTAACATAACACAATAAAAAAAATGTGTTTGTAAGTAGAACAGAAGTATCATGATGCCTACCACTCAATAAACAAGAAAAAACAAACCACAACAAAAACAAAACAAAACAACCCCCCCCCAAAAAACCCCCAAATACAGGTGTCATTTCTGGTCTTGTTGTTTGTGACCAGAGTAGAAATCCATATAACCCAAACTATGGAAGAGCTGATGGCCACTTTTTGAGGGTGAGGTGATGGGAGTGGCGGGGGCTGAGCGTTTCATATTTTAACCAACATGGACCTGGTTTGGTTGAGATGAGACTTCAACAAATGTCTGAAGAGCTTTTATGTCTTGGTATTTTACAATATGATTCATTTATATTTAGATATCTGATCAGTTACATGATTGGATAACCTCCAACCAACATATTGTGATTCCCTTGAGAGCAGCACTGTGTCTTTCTGCTGCCCACAGCACAGGGTAGTTTGGCCCCGTGGCCAGGAGCACGGACCTGAAAGCCACCCTGCCTGGGTTCTAACCCTCTTCTCCACTGAAAATTGTATGACCTTGAGCAAGTTACGCAATTTCTCTCTGCTATTCTGTGGTGATCGAAACAACACTTACCTCTTGATCAAAGGATCAAGTGGGTTGGAAGGCAGTTAGAACAGTGCTGAGGGCAAAGTAGATGCCCCATCCATGTCAGCTCTTATGTCAATTTACACTGTCCCCAGAATCCAGCACAGGCCATGATGTAGATTATGAGCTCAATGGATAGTTCTTGAGTTAGACAACAGAAAAGTAGTGTCGTCTTGAGTGAAATTATTACACTTTGCCCCAGTGTTGGAGGACATACCAGGGAAGTATTGGGGGGTTTTAATAGACATCATCTTGGTCTACCACATTCATAGAGTCTCAGTGGTCAGAGGACCTTCATGTTGTATTTAAAGGGAAAATTAGGAACAGGGGATCAGGAATGAGACCCTCAGACTTCTCATATATTTCTAATTTCTTTCTTTGGGATTATAAGAGGTGAAGGAGGGAAGGCCATTTAGGGGGCAACCATTACACACCTGCTGGGTTGATAAAAGAGCAGTTTAGTCACCAGGGCTGATGATTCATTGCCTCCAAATTGATTTGAGAAAGAGGTTTTCAATCCAATTCAGTACGAGACAGAGGGAAAAACAATTAGCATTAACTCACGGAGAAAAAACAAAAAGAAAAATGACCCATTGCTTTTCAACTGAATGAAGGGGGCTCTTTTTCATAAACCAAACCAAAACAAACAAACCTGAAGACATGACAGTTTCCTTACTAAGTAATCTGTGAGTATG
Organism: Ailurus styani; assembly: GCA_002007465.1. NCBI lineage: Eukaryota > Metazoa > Chordata > Mammalia > Carnivora > Ailuridae > Ailurus > Ailurus styani. The sequence continues at coordinate 1,797,676 of LNAC01000341.1, forward strand.
TTTCCCTCCCTGCTGTTGTTCCCGAGTCATTTCACTGATGTTCATTTGTGGCTTCAAAACTCAGGCAACAGCTATTAACTTCAGAAACAACATCTAGACCGTCAGCCCCGAGTGATTCTGCCGGAGATCACCAAAAATGCATGTGGACCATCAGCCCAAATGGCCAGAGAGAGGGCCCATTGTGGAGCTAGAAGTTCTCAGCCGTTGAAATCCACTGAAATTCTCCCTCCTTGTGAATTTCCCACTAGTACTGTGTAGACATGAGTCTGTACAGCAGACCTGTAGTTTAAAATCTTGTAGTTGGGGAGCCTGGGTGGCTCAGTGGGTTAAACGGCTGCCTTCGGCTCAGGTCATGATCTCAGGGTCCTGGGACTGAGCCCCGAATCAGGGTCCTTGCTCAGCAGGGAGCCTGCTTTTCCCTCCCCTTCTGCCTGCCACTCTGCCTACTTGTGCTCTCTAACTCTCTGTCAAATAAATAAAATCTTAAAAAAAAAATAAAATCTTGTAGTTGAGCAAGTAAGCACACACCATTGATTGACAGCTGTTCCTCCTAAACAGGGTGGTGGGGGGAGGTATTCTTTTTGTAAAGGTGCTCTTGAGGCCGTATTTTTAGATCTGAGCCATACATCATATAGATAGGCTGTGAGACGGAGCTCAGCCTTGTTATTTTGGTACTTCATTGGCCAGGAATGTGGGACCAGGTCAGCAGGAGCAGGTAGGACCCTGTTTGCTGTGCCTCCTCTCTCCTTGGCCGAGGGAGCAAAGCTTCTCCCCCACTTAAAATGACAGGCCTGTGGCAGTTTGTGATGTGTCAGTAGCTGGGGTCTTGGTTCTGGCTGCCTCGAGGGAGTGGCCCCTTGGGGACAGGGCGAGAGCACCCTGCCTTCTGCCCAAGCCGCTACTGTGCATCTCCACAGCAAGCATTCCTTCTCCTTGGCCTCATCTTCCCCCTCTGAGAGACGTGCCATCCTCAGTCAAGTGTGCCTCTAACGCTTTCGAAAGATTATCAGTTTCCTCCTTGTCATCTTTAAGTTTTATTATTGCCTTCGCTTCCACCTCAGTTTTTAGGACATGATCCCATTCTTTTCATTTCAAAAACAGCCTGAGGCCAAGATGGAAAAAGAAACAACCTGCAAACCGATTCTTAAGCGGTTTTTAGCTTACCCAAAATGTCAAGTTATTGCGCCTCTTAAATCTCAATAGATCTATTTGTAGAAATTATAGCGAAATCAGCAATTTCCCTGCTCTCATCTTCCCTCATCACCCCACCGATGAATCCATTTGCAGAAATCCTCCTGTGTCCAGGTGGCTGTGGGAGGCCCTATAATTGGGTGTAATCTGATCCCAGAGGAGCTTTTCCAATGAGGCTGCGATTCTTCTGACAGAAACTTTGGAGAACTGGAGTCGATATAATGAAGTCCAGAATTTTCCAGACTCCTCTTAATATATCCATCATGTCCAGCCCTGTCATTGACATGTCGACTCTCTTGTTTCTGATTTAAGCTGTCAGACTCGGTGAAATTGTCCCGACAGCCTTAGCATATGTGGCAGGACACCGACAAGATGTTCCTTACACCTAATTAAGGCTGAGAGCATAATAAACAATCCCGGCATCCTAGCAACCTAATTTCCTCTGGTCTCCAGTTTTCTGGATCTTGACCTCAGCACTTTGAAATTCCAGGGAATTGGATACGAGGCTTCTTAGGGATATTGCAGCTGCCACACTTGGACTTTAATATCAGAAAGGACAATAGACTGCAACAAAGACAATTTGCTTCGGGAAGAAGTGGAAATGTCCCATCAAGAGTGGGTCTGGACATCTGACCTGATAAGAAGGGGGGGCAGGAGTTGGGCTGGATGACCTGTAGTCTCCCTCTGCCATTTTCAGTGGCTCCATGGCTGGGGATGAATCCAGTAGGACAGGTCATAGAGGGGTAGGTAGTATAGAACTTGCTTGCGGGAAAGGTGAAGAGAAGGGAATGAGCCCGGTGCTTAGCATAATGTCTGAATGTAGATTGTGCTCAGCTTTAATAACAAGCTAAATTGTTCCAGTCGTTATTAAAAGAGGCTACGGGATATCCTCCAGGGGGAAGGAAAAAAATCCCCAGGGCTCTAGTTGTTTAGAACAAGCTTCAATGGAGCCCTCTGGGTGATGCAGGATGGAACGGGTCCACCTTGGCCCGGGCGGGGGCCCTGTGGTTGTCCCGTCCTGACTCTTTCCTCTCCGCCTTTGTCTCCTGCTGACAGGAGGCCTCGGAGGACCCGTCGTTCCCTCACATGGGAGAGTGAGGTCACTGAGTGTCCCAGGACTTAGGGCAGCGTGACCTTCTCTATCCTGCACCCCCCGCCCCGCGCCCCCTGCAGCCCCCAGTAAGAATTCACAAATCCAGTTAAGGGTGAGATTTTGCCATTTCCTCTGTGGAACACAGAGGTTTTATGTGATGACAAGTGAATGGATTTCTTCTCCACTCAAGTCTCCAATTCTCATAGAGTTGCCAGAGGCAAAAAAAAAAAAAATCAGCACTTTGGCAGCAATAAACAGCCTTTTGCCTTCAAAAATGCTTCCAGGTTTTTTTTTTTTTCCTCTCTTTTTAAAAAATTTTCCTTTTGTGTGTGTATGTAGGAGAGAGAGTGATTTCTAGTTTTCTTTTGCTTGGTAGGAGACAAGGAAAAATTCGAGGTGAAATCACAAGTTGTCCGGCTCCCCATCTTATCATTCTACGAGGCTTGTCCCCTCCTCCTTCTCTGCCTGCTCTAGGGTCTCGGGAATGCCTTGGCAGGGCCCTGGTCTCCCCCGCAGAGGCTGAGATGCAAGGCACATTCATTCCCCAGTATCTAAATGACCCAGCCAGGAGTTGAGAAGAACTCAATTTCCTGGCCTGATTCTTTTGGACTCTGATCACTCCAGGTGTTGGGACCACTCAGGAAATAAGAGGCAGAACATGTGTGTGTGTTTTTCAAAAGAGCACAGAGCACTTGCTGGTGATGACTCAGACACTTATCCAGACTGTGGGCCTGCAGCAGAGCCAGACCTGGGCAGTGGAGGAAACAAAACAAAACGAAACAAAACAAAAAAACAAGGAAAGGAAAAGTTAATAATTATTGGCAAACCAAAATAAAAAGCTTCAAAGACTCATGATTTGAAAGGACAGGCTCTTTCTGAGCTCCGTGTAAAGCCGGGTGACATCTCCCCCGTGGGGTGCATTTATGGGTTGGTTCAGTATTGGGAAGTAGGGGAGGAGGGAGGGCATTCAATAAGAGCGTTAGATGTTTTGTTGATTTCATCATGGAGAGTGATGCATTGCTAAAAAAAATGTTCATTTTAATAAATAAGAGGCTTATTCAGTAAGTTTAGTTCAGCAAGAGAATGACTTTACTTTGGCAATGGCCAGGCTTAAAATAGTGCCTCCTGAGGCCGTTGGTGTTTTCATTTACCAGAGAATCCTGTGTTCTTTGGTCCTTCTTTCTCTGCCTCTAGCTAGGACAGGAGGGCATTGGGTCCAAGTCTCCCACTGAAGTTGTCCGAATAGGGCCGCCCCTCTGACCGACTCTGCTGGGGAGGCTGAACAACCTTAGGTGATCCCCCAGATTTTGAACTGGGAGGACTGCAGGCTTTCTTTTTGTCCAGCATCACACTCCTTAACCACCACCATTTAAAACATTAAGAAACTGAGAACCAGAGGAATTAGAAGAGTTGCCCAAGTTTCAGAACTGATGGGTAGCATAATGAAATTCTGGGACCCAAATGTCACCCTCTTCACCAGCACATCTCAGAGTGTTTGTCTGTGGGATAACAGAAGTTCTACAGTATGTTCATGTATTTTGTGTAAAAGGAGAGCTGGAAGGAGAGAGAGAGGAAAACAGGTGTGTGGGGGGAGGGGCGGGGAAGATGGGAGGAGGGAGATACCCTGGGTTCAAAGTGTAGAAAATGTTGAGTTAGGCTAAATTAAACAGGTTTCTTTAAAGCAGAATTTCTCTCGTTAATACGCTAACATTTCTGGGGTGGCATATCAAAACTGACTATTTCTCTAGAACACACTGTGGGAAATAACGTCTCAGTATTCAGCTCAGCCCTTTTTTGGCTAGTTAAGTTAACAAGTTGCTTGCTTTCACTCATCTTGGTTTACAGATGGCAATTGTCAACTACCAGGACAAATGTTTTACAGTACTTGCCCGGGGCCTGAGGGCTTCTGGGCAAACATGGATCCCGATTTCTCCTCATCAAGTGCCACTGGGGGTGAGGTAACAGAGAATTGAGGGCAGTTCCTGTCCCAGTCTGCATATTTGATATAAGCGTGCTTCAGGGAGAGGAGTCCTCTTGTGATCCAATCACTTTTTCTAGCGATGTGTGGAAAGTTCTGCATTAAAACTTTCCCCCTTCTGCCTCTTCATCTGCCTGCTCATTCTCTGAAAGGAAGATGAGGAAAGCCGGATGAGGCCCTTCCTGTCAGGGGTGGATGTGGTCTCTTCAGGAAAGGCTGGTTTTGCTCTTCTGACTCTGTCCTTGATACTTGTGTTCCCCTGGGGCTGTCTGGTGTCCCTTTCTCTCTTCTTCATTTCCAGCTGGGCTGTGTGTGCACTTTGGGGAGTCAGTGGGAGAGGTGATGGTTGCTGACCCTCAGTCATTAATCAAGCTGACTGAGCCATTTCACGGCCAGGGTTGCAGCTCACTGGCTCTTGGGAACTGCCTAATAAAATGCCAAGAGGCAGGAGTTTATTTCCTGTCCCCAAGATCTGGAGAGGAATGGGAGAGGGGAGGGAGGAGGGCTGGGGCAGGAGCTGGGAGTGGAAAGAAGGGAAAAGGACCTGGACTTGTGGGAGACAAGCCACCTTCTCAGGGTGGGTGTTTCAGAGTATTTATGAACCATTCATACTGACTGGTCAGACTAAAGCCCATTGTCTTCCGTAAAGAAATGTCACAATGTGTTCAGTGAAAGGGACTTCACTGTTCCTTTAACCCGAGGAGACCGTGTGACACAGGCTGCCATCTCACTCCTCTTTAATCCTGGACACAGCAGTTGGCTGCTGGCTTTCTTTCTGAAGGGACCTTTGGGTCCCAGGGGTGGCAGCCACGGTCTTTGAGCTGTTGCCCTCCCCCCACCAACCCCCCTTGCTGCCAAATACCTGTCCTGTGTCCAGGAACAATTTGAATCCTGCCCAGTGTTGAGAAACCCCAAGATCAACACAGTAGGTATTTACCGTCAGGGATCCAAACCTCCAGCACATTAATCATCGGGTCAGATGGAGAAGCTGGGTCCCTCCATCCCCGATGCTCCCATCTTTGGGGAACACTTTTAACATCCTACAACTGGTAACAATCTTCTAAAATTAGAGTTTTTCTGTTTCTTTCTCTCCCCTTCCATAGCCCCTAGTTTTGCCTTCCTGCCCAGCCGCCCTGGTTAATGGGTCTTTTGTTCTGCCTGCCGCTTGCTGCCTTGCTAATCAGGGTATATCATATGGGAGCTATCAAGACAGTCAGGGCCTGATTTAGGAAGGAGAAAGCAGGCAAAATCTGAGTAAGCTTTCGTGGTTCTGTGACAGAATGGCATCCCAGAGAGGGTGGACGCGACCTGTGGACAAGGGATACTTAGAGCAGAAACCTGTTAGCTTTTACTCCAGGGCTTATGATGGTTACATTAACCATGGCTCCCCACACCCCTCTGCTATGGACACATTTGTGGGTTTTTCCTGCTTCCCAGATTCCTTCCTGCCTTGAAATCAGCTGGCTTTCTTTTCTTTTCTTTTCTTTTCTTTTCTTTTCTTTTCTTTTCTTTTCTTTTCTTTTCTTTTCTTTTTTTCTGGACTGTTGTTGCCTGGGAAACCAGCAGCTTTGGCCTCAGAAGGCATCTCGGTGGGCTTAACAAGCTTTCCCATTGCCATCGCCCAAGAAACCTCCTTCTGCTCAAACTGCCCCCTTTCGGCAGGAAAAGCGAACAAAGTGAGAGGCTGTGCCTACAGGGTTGGGGGAGGGTGGTACAAAAAAAGTTTTTTCTCAAAATACCTTCAAGATCAGGGTTCTGTTGTAATCCCCCAAAGGAAAGAAAAGGTGGCCTTCATTCACTCACTCATTCAATAAATAGGTATTAGCACTCTTCTGGGTGCTGGGAACGTGCACAGGGCGAGAACAGGATCCTCCAAGGCCCTCCTCACTCCAGCCTCATACCGTCACGAGGGGAGTCAGACCACAGCACGCAGAGAAGCCAGCAAGGTGATTTCTGTGGTCAGAAGCACAGCCTGAGCGCAGAACCCGGGACGCAGGTCGCAGGCTTTCTTTTCATCTCAGTTCATCATACAAATGAACTTTCTGTATCGTGCTGCGTAACCATCAAAGGTTTTTCTCTTCTATGTCACGCTGTCCCTACCGCAACCTCATTGTGGGCACACAAATATTATTATTATCACTTTACAGATGAAGCAATCAGAGCTCAGCGAGCTAGGGATTTGCACAAAGTCTCATGTCCAATAAACTCTGGAGCCAGGACTTAGCGCCAGATCTTCTTACTCCAAATTTAGTGTGATTTCCTCCATACCTCGCCACTTCCCTACATCCTAAGATTATGGGGGCCACGAGATCTACTTTGACAACAGTCAGGGACTGAGAGCTAAGGATAAAGAGGAGCGTGTGTTGGTGGGGGAGGCCATGGAGCCAAGAACGGATTTTTCATGAGAGCAAGAAAGTTCCTTAAGTGGCCTTTGGCTTCGCCGAGGCTCTGCTTCATCTCTTCTTGACATTGTCCCTGGGAAGAGGGGAGCTGGGTGGAGGCAATGGGGAATGTGGGGAAGGTTGTCATTTCAATGTTGTCTGTTATCCATCCACATGGCCCCTGAGGCCCTATTTTCAGACTTGTCTGCTTGCCCAGAAAGGGGCAGGCCCAAGTTTCACAGAAATTAGAAGCACATACACTTGGCCTAACCAACAGAAACGATGAAGAGATGCATGCTGGTCCAAACCAATGCCTTCAACACTCAGGAGCGGGGAAGGGAGGGGCTTTTTTTCTGCCTGCTTAAAAGTGAGGACCTCTAATTAGAATCAGAGCTTCGTAGAGTATTAGAATGGCAATGAATTTTAGAGATGACAGTCCAATTACTTCATTTTGCAGACAGAGGGCTGAGAGGCAAAGTGACTTGGCCAGAGTCATCCAGTGATTTAGTTCATACCAAAGCTGGAGTTAGGGCCACAGCCCTCGTGACTCCTGACCCAGGGCTCTTTCCTGCACAGCAGCTCGCCTTTCCAGTTGGCTACAAAAATCAGAGCTTGCTGACAGCTCAGGCAGAGGAGTGGTTGCTGGGCTAGAGGCTGATTTCTACCCTCACCTGTGACTCTGACGTTCAGCCTCGTGAACATCCTCGAGAAGCGTCTGGCAGCCCGTTCCTGGGATGACTGCAGAGAGAAGGTGGTAAATCAAGGTCTAGGCCATCACTGCTGGCACGTGCATCTAAGCAAGAAATGCCTCTTAGGAAGGACCTCACTCCCTGTAGCAACTATATCATACCTTTTACAAAAAGTCACTTTGAGGTCACTGTTTTTTGTCCAGTATTTCAATACATTAAATGCAATTACTTCATTGTTGATTTACCTGTCATTACAGGCATGTGTTTGAACATGATTTATTGAGTGAGTTTTGTGCCAGTTGACTTGCAATAGATTGCACAATATTCAAAGGGGCTCATTTGCTTGGCATTACATTAGAGGCATGATGATTGCAACACAAAGCAATGTAAATGAATTCTGAGAGGCTCCATCATTCATGTTGTCATGTACTGAATCCTATTATTATTTATTACCATAATTGTACTGTGTTTCCTGGGGCGATAAATTAGGACTGATGGGCCCCACTGACAGTCAAGGGCTGGACTCGCTCTATATAATTTAATAGGGATACTGTAGGGTCTGTGTGTTTGGAGGAGATTTTGGTAATGGTTAAAAAAAGAGAGAGAGAGAAATTTTTTTAATACGAAAAGTACAAAAAGCTTTCCAAGGTTTTTTTTTTCTTCCCTTTCTTTCTTTCTCTTTAATGCCTTGGCTACATTTTAAGGCCTTGATAAAAGCTGAACTTCAAGGAAGAAAAGTTCTTTCTTTCAACACAAGATGGTTAAAGCTCATTGTCTCATGCCACAGCGTTTTGCACATGGAACGCTGACAGGTGGTGTTAGCTCTCGCACAAACGGGGAGTCGTTGCACACAGGGAATCTAGAATTGGCCGAGCATCTAATGGTCACGATGACGGCAGCCATATTAACGTCACACATGAACATAATAAGGCTGAGGGACTCAGGGAGTCTGACCTAACAGGGCAACACTTCTGAAGGAACTGAAGGCTGTACTTTTCTAGCACAACAGAGAAGGAGTCATACAGATTATAGACAGAAAATTGCCTTGTAAGATGTTAATGGGCTGGGCAAATACCAACATAAGATTTAAAATCGCACAATGCAGCTCTACAGGAGACACAGAGATGACCCATTCAACCATCTCACTTTTCCAGATGAGGAAACAGAGATGCGGAGATGCAGGAAAAAACAAAAGTCCTTAGAAATACCCCAGTAAACCCTAATCAAGAGTATTATATCAACTTTTGGTTTGAGTGAAGTCCAAGGAGTGCTGAGGGGTGGTGAAGCATAGAGCCAGACACTTCCATAGGGGATGGTCCAGGGAAAAGTCCCAAATCATCTTAAACCTCCCCCTCGGTCTCTCTTTCATCAACTAGCAACTGGTATGGCTGTGAATAAGGCTAGGGAGTAGTTGTTCGTCAAATGGTGTTAGCCAAGTATCTCTTAGAATCCCCATTCAGCATAAATCCTGTTGGATCAATTTTATTTTGGATGATAATCAATCTTCTTGGACCCCAGGGTCAGAGGTCAGAGATTTCACAGTCTGATGGAAAGAAGCTTTTTGATAGTGTTGTATGTGCCTTTGGCCCTCTGTCCTTATTATGATCGTAAACACCATGTTGGGGAGCTCAATGCATGCAAAAAAATGGGGTCCTGCTGAGTGAAACTAGGAAAGGAGTAGAACTCTGTTCAGGAAGTTGGAGCATTGGGATAGAATTGAGACCAGGATCCGTTTAGGCTGATGATACAGAATCTCTTCAGTGGAGACCCCATTGAAGGAGTTTTATCTTCTCTGACTCAAGAGCTTAAAGGAAAGATTTCATCCCACTTGTTTGAATCCAGCTGTGTTTATGTGTGGCACTAAATAGTTTTATTCAGATTGATTCAAGCAGTGCCACAAAATCGATGCATTGCCACCTAGTCAATCTGATTGGGTTGTTAGAACAAGTGAACAAATCAGACCACTTCTTCAAAATCAGATCAGATCATGTGTATGTGATTTGCCTGTCCCATGGGCAACTGGCATTATAATCAAGAATCCACCCCCGCATAAGCTCAGCCAACATCCTCATATAGTTCTGACCCATGTTCGCTCTGTCCCTGCAGATAAGGCATGAAGAAACTTCTTCAGGTTCTGCCAGTTGTACACACGATCTCAATGGCACACTGTACTCTACTGGGTTGACAATGGCAGTGGGCTCTGGACATTTTCATGTCTCACAGCAGGTGGCAGAGTCTTCTGTTTTATAGGATTAAGAAGTGGGCTGAGGCAGCAGCAATGAAGGAAAAGGAGGCAGGAAGCTGCTGGGTGGGGAACGTAGCTGGTAGTCGTCTACTATGTCATGCCTGAAATGGGGTGCTGGATTTATGGGTGGGCCCCCGATGCAGGGTGGGCCCCCGATGCAGAGTGGGCCCCGTTGTTTCTCTCTAGATGATCTCAGAAAGAGAGATCTCAGTCAAAAAAAATTAAGTTAAAATTAAAAATCCGCGTCCAGCTTTGTGGTCACCCTCGTGATCAAAGTCTTTCACCAAGGGGGGCAGGAGGGGCAGGGTGCAGGTAATCATACCAATAGCAAAAGGAGTCTTAAGCTTGGTATTTAGGTTCTGATTTGTGCTTTTAAAAAGACCCTGGCTTGGGGCCCAAGTAAATACAGTGTCTCTCTATCACGTATTTGTTCTTGTTGCTGTCCTGTCTTTTGCAGGACTGAGGAAATTAACAAAGTGCATTTATCTACTTATATCATGATTGTGGCTAGATGGGTCCATTAGGCTAAATAACCACCACCGAAACATGGACTGGGTAATAGCATTAGAAGGATAAAAGACCCAAGTTATAAAATAGTAATATAGATTATAATTTTGACATTAAAACAGAAAAATAGCATGCATGATTGATGAGATTCTGTATGAGGAGTGGAGTTTTGTGTCCAAAGGCAGAATCTCTCGCCAGCTGGAGGCCTGGGCCCATGATGTGCAGAAGCTAACCACTTTCTATGGCCACCGGCAGATTTACTGGCCTAGGACACACAGTTGGAGCAACACCAGACCAGGAAGGTAACAAAATGAAAGAACAGAGTAGGGACTTTGGGTGGAAATAAATACATTCACATTAAGAAAGTAAAGATAACAACATGGAGAATATTGGATGAAATCCATACCTATTCTGAGTCCATCGTGATGCAAGTTAATTTTGTTCTAGACTAGGATCAATTTAGACCAAATTTACCCCTTAAATATCTTCTTGTATTCTTTTTGATGATTTGCAAGGGCATAATTGGAAATAACCAACATGTGGACATTTATTGTGTTTAGAAATATTCTAAAGTCCTGTTTCCTCCTTTCTCAAGCCTTTACACACACACACACACACACACACACACACACACACACACACAAACACGTATATGAGAGAGAAACCTGCTCATACTTGCATGCATTTTTAAGTCTAAGTGGATGGCACCCAAACAGAGCTCAGGTGTCTTTCCCCAAGCACTACAGATACAAAGTAAATTAAGATGCTTTAGGTGGTCACACGGACCTGGAACCCCAAACCTGTGTCCTTTCTCCTGGAAGCTCCCATCTCAAAGCTGCCCCCACTCTCCTCCTACTGCATAAGCTGGTTCCTTTCTCTGGATTCCTGGAAAGGATATCACCTGTAAGGTTCTCACAGTGTTTTTGGTCAGAAGGCTCCCGCCCACAAGTCTTGCCAGCCACTCAAAGAAGCCACTGAACAAAGCAGAGGATGCCACTTTCCTTTGTCCCTTGGCCGTCGCGAAGCAAGCTTCCCACTATGAGTCCATGTAAACTTTTCGAGGTTCTGACCTGGAAGGTAGTAGCAGATGAGGGGTCAGAATGTGCTGAGTGAGGAGACCTGTCAATGAGGAAACCCTGTGGTCAGCAGAGAACATTTTAGGGGCCTTTCCTTTTGGAGGAAAAAGCTCTGATGTGGTTAGCTGTCCCAGGGGTGGAGTGGTTGAGCTGAGTAAGTGAGAGAGCTTGAATTTTGATGAAAGCCAACTTGGTTGAAAGTCCTGACTCTGCCATTTGCTAGCAGTGTGACTTAGGGGCAGGCCAGGGAATCTCTGCACAGCCCCTTTACAGCATAGTGATGGATGGATGGAAAGCTCCTGTCCTACATAGGTCAGAATGGTTTGCGCTCTCAGAAGCAAAGAAGGCCTCCTGGCGGGGGAGGCCTGGACAACTGAACTTTGCTGTGAGGTTTGTAGCTTGGGGAGAGGGTGAGACAGATGGAAAAAGCAATTTTCAGGGGTCGGTAGAAAAACTGCCATTTTCACCTGTGACATTGGATACTCTAGGACAGCTCAGTCCAACAGAACTTTCTGTGGAAAGTGGTGGAAATGTTCAGTATCTGCATTCTCCAACAGAGAAACCCCTAGCCACTAGCCCTTGAATGTGGCTAGTGTGACCCGGGACTGATTTTTAACTTAATTTGATTTTAATGAATTAAACATGAAGTAGTCACAGGTTAGCAGCTCCTGAATTGAACAGCATAGCTCTAGAAGGGTGGTTCTCCACTCAGGCCGCAGTGGAATTCTTGGGGAGCGTTCACAGATATAGGTGCCCTGACCCTGTGCTGCACCAGTCCCGGCTTCTGGTGGGGGACCCTGGCGTCGGCAGCTGTAAGGGTTCCCTAGGTGACTGTAATGGCAGCAGAGTTGAGGACCTTGTTCAAGGGTAGGCAGGGCTTTGGCTGTGTGAGTACTGTGTCAAACATGGCCCCTCTTCTTGCTGGACAGGAGTGCAATGAAGATTGACTTACTTTGTCATATATCCATTTGGATTTTCTCTGTTGAGAACTCCAGTAAGTTGCTCTAGGAACAAATTCTAGATGCCTCCAATGTGGGCAAACTAATAGGCCATGTTTTTCATCATCCTGAATGTGTGTATCCCTTGGCTGACAGGATTGGGGAGAGTACCTGGGTGGGGAGGGGAATGGTTTGGATGAGGTTAAGAGGAAGGAATGTGGACCAAGATTCCTACAAGGATAATGAAAGGCTTCCTCTCTATGTTCTGAGCAAGCCTCCCTCTTGTATTTTCCTTATACCTTCCCAAAGGGAAGTTTCATTTCATACTGGTGGTAGGAGGGCTTTTAGAAGGACACAGGGGTGTCCTACCTCCTTACAGAGAAATAGTATCATTGATAACTTGAAACCAATTAGACCAGGAAGGAAATGCTTTGTTGGGAATGGGGGGGGGGACAGAATAGGGTTTTAATGAAAAACACATTTTATTTCTAAAGTAACTGGTCTTATGTTTATTCCAGAGAAAGTCCTCAGGGAGCAGAGGAGAGAAATGTAATAAAATGATAATGAGGGGGCCCAGGACTCTCACAAAGGGACTGTTCCTATAAGTAGTTACTTCAAGGAAGTTTCCTGCTGGTTCTCCAGGTCCTTGTTGGATTTGTTGATTCTAGACCAAAGCACGTGGATACAGTCCCCTCAAAATCTGAGAGAAAAGTGTGCTGAGAGGTAGGCTTGGAAATGGAAATAGCAGAAGTGGCTTTTCTCCTCATCACTTTGGTGTAACTCGAGTGTCGCCATAGTCGGTGACCTTCCAGATGTGCGTGCCTGCTGTGGTCTTGGACTGCGGAGCTGGACCATGCCTGAGCCACAGGCCATCCTTGGCCAGGTCCTAAGCAGGCTGGTGAGACTTGTGGGAACTTCCCTCAGATTTTCACCCCAATCCCAACATGTCATCTCTCAGCTGTATAGACGAGACAGGGAAGGCAAAACATGCCTCCAAGGAAGAAGGTTTCATCAGGAAAAAAATTCCCGTCAATGGCTTTGTCTTCAACTTGACAGAACTTCACCTCGTCTCACCATAGGAGTGAGCCACATGGCCATGCTGGCGAGAATGACAGCCCCTAAAGAGCATGTCCTAAAGGAAAAGAGTCAACAACTGCTCAGTTTCCCTTGCCATGTTGAAGACCAAGGCCCCTGGCACCGTTGCCCCATGGTGCCCATGCACTTGTTTCTGATGCCCCAAAACAATCCCTCTACTCTGACTGTGCTGAGGACACATCCTCAGGGCTTTCTGTGTGAAAATGTATTACATGTACTACCTCATTTAATTCTTCCAACTAGCCTATGACCGACTGTCATTATCTCCATCTCGTTATCGCCATTTAACGGGAATAATATTGTCTTATCCAAGTCATACCTCCGGTGCGGAGATTCAGAATTTGACCCTGGCCTCCTATCCTAACCTCGGCACTGTTAGGTGATGAATAGGCTGGAGCTCCCCCTAGTGGTGATCCGGTGAAACCAACAGCTCCTACAGGGATGGATTTCTGCCTCATAGCTATTCCTCTTCCATTGTGGCACCCCGTCCCCTATCCAACCTCTTCTTCCCAAACCCTGGCCAGTAAAGCCAGAGTCTTAAATCCCAAATTTCATCTTCTCTCCACCTTAGTCCTTATTTTCCTCCCTATCCAGAGATTCCTAAACTCTCGTCTCCTATTCATTGGACTTCAAACTCTGTACTCTTTCCCTTGGGGTTCTCTATGTTTAAAACCAAACCAAACAAAAAACTCACAGGTCTCTCCAAATAATTATTTGTACGTCTTTCCATCTCTTTGCTGAAGGTATCATTTCTCTTGTAATCCTCTCCAATGTATCTTTCTCTTATTCCTTTCCCTTCACTGAACAGAAGATGGGGGTGGTATGCCTGTTCTCACCACTTCTTCCAAACATTGTTTTGTGACCTTTGTCAGCAACCTTGCCAAGCTGAAATTCACATACTGGAGTTGATAACAGTTTCTTGCTTGCCTTAGTGACTCCAGCACCTGGTTCAGGGATTTCCTTTCCTTGCTAAAGTCCGAGGGACTGCAACAAAAATTGCTCATTCTCCCGACACTCAGGCACAGCTCAAGTTCCATATCCTCAGGGAGTTCTGTCTTGCCTCCACGGAGCAACTCACTTGGGTGACACTAATGATCACCTTGGGCAGCTTGGTATTAACTTCTCTGGAGCTAATGAAACTAGGTTTGAATTCTAGGCCAGTTACTGTGTACCTCTGAATAAATGGTTTAGCCCTCTTGTTCCTTAACTTATTCATGTCTAAAATGGGATAATGATAACCTACTCACTGGGATGTTGTAAATATTTTATGTGATAATACATAGACACTGTTTAGCATACCATGTGTCATTTTAATGCCATAATCTTAGCCATTATTATTATTATTATTATTTATTACTAAGAATTCCTCCATTACTTAGATCTCCACCCCTTAAATATTCTGAGACCATACCCTCCTCCCTGCTTCGCCCTTCTTACCCCCTCACTTTACTAAAGCAATGTCGAACTTTCCTCCAGATCTTGCCCACCACTCATTTCTCATTGGCTTCTTACTCCATTCTGTGTTCCACAGCTCATGGCCTCCCTCCTCTAGGTCCCCCCCCTCTCGACCTCCTTCAGTCTCAGCGGGTTCCCTTTTCCTTGACCACCAGAGAAAACTAAACTCTCTCACTGGAGATCCTTCAAAGTCTTGTCTCTCCTCTAAGCCCCTCTGCTTTCTCTTTGTTGTTTTATCTACCATCCAGTTCTTTATTCTTCTTACAGACCGGAGGCCTTGCACCTTCCCCTAATCCATGAGTCTTTCTACCTATGCCGTTCACTCCATCCTTTCCTACTTCTTCTGAGCTGGTGACTCCACAGGGGTTTCCCACAGCACAGTCACACTCCTCGCCCACTCTGTAAGCCAGGCCCTGCTGAGAATCTGTCCTTCTGTGGCTTCCAGAGATCTGCATTATTCTGGGTCCTCCCTTCATTGATCACCTCTTCACATCCCCACCTTTAAAAGTTTCACTGGAGGGGCACCTGGGTTGCTCAGTTGGTTAAGCATCCTACTCTTGATTGCGGCTCAGGTCATGATCACAGGGTCTGCGGATCGAGCTCCGCCTCAGGCTGCATGCTCACTGGGGAGTCTGCTTGAGATTCTCTCTCTCCCTCTTACTCTTCCCCATCCCCGCTTGTGCTCTCTCTCTCTCTCTAAATAAAACCTTTAAAAAAAATCCAAAAGTTTCATTTGATGTCTTCTCCTTTCTTTTCCACCCCATACTTGTAAGCCATTTGTTAGGCTCTATTAACTGGCTTCTGTTTTCCAGTCTATATGCTTCCTCAGTGGTCTGATTCACTCCCATAGGCCTGTCATTTGCATCCATGCCTAGCTCCACAACTCTGTGCTGACGACTGAGGTGCACACCTCTGGCTCCCTGCTGGGCACAGTCTTTAGTGTGTTCAATTGTCATCTGAGTTGAGCTATCATTTGTGTTATCCTATCTCATCCACCAGACCTCCCACACTCCGCCAACACTATTCTTTCTAATTTCCATATTTCTGTCAATGGTATCGCTCTTCTTCTTTTTCCATAGACTTGAAACTTTGGAGTCTACCTTGAAAGATTTCTTTACTGTAATCATCACATTTCATCAGCTGCAATTTTCCCCAGAGCATGTCTTCTGGATGGTTTTCATTTCTTTGCATTTCCTTCCACTGCCTCTATGTTGATTCAAGGTCTTATCTTCTTGGACTAAGTAATCTCTCTTTAACTCCAGATTCTCTTTGTTCCCATGTATTCTACCTTTATACTGTTGTTTGCATGTTGCTTTCTAAGTCAACTATGTTCATGGCTCCATTCATTCAATAAATTATTCAATCATTCATTTCTCAAATTTATTGAGTTCCTATTTTGCACAAAACTCTACAGATAAGGAGATAAAATAACACAGTGTTGTTTACATAAAGTTAATAGCTAACTGCTATAACCTACCTCTCCAAAATTTCAGTGGTCCTACCCAATAGAGTCATAGCTCAGTGCAGATTTGGGGCAGCAGGGAGGGTGTGCTCTGTTTCACACAGACTTTTGAAGTCCAGCCCTTCCATGTGATGGCTACATCATCTTCTACAGCTCTGGAGATCTTCCACGGGTCCTCTTCACTTGGTCAGCAGAAAAAGGAGTGTATAAGGAATGCACAAGAAGGCTTAGAGACTAGGAGGTGGTGCACATTACTGCTACCACATTTCATTGACAGAACTGTGAAGGGCTGGAAAATGTAGTCTAGTGATATGGACCAAAAGAAAAGGAGAAGCAGGGTTATAGATGAGTCCAAACAGCCCATTTTAGAGAACACAGAGAGTTTGGGAAGGGCAGTCAAATAAGCTGACAATTAAAATATAATGCACCCATTGTCCACTGATGTAAGAGCAGGCTTTGAGCTTGACTTTCAAGAAATTCCCAACTTTAGCCCCAAGAGACCTTGCCCAGTTTAACTCCTCTAGAAATCCCCTGTGGTCCAAATGCAGCTGCTTGTTCCAAGGAATTCCCTGTACTTTTTTCCTGGGTGGATCTTTGTGAATTTCCCCAGGAGTTCTTTTCTATGTCACTTGACAAATCCCTAGTATCCCTTACAGACCTGTCTCAAATGCAACAATGAAGTCTTCCCTGACTCCCTTCCCCCTTCTTAAAGCCTTTGAACCTCTCTGTGTGGTCCATTTTTCATTCTGCCTTGTGTTACAGTAGGGTCTTATCTCTTTACCAGACCATGTGCTCCAGAGGAAGTGTAGGCTGAGGCTGCGGCTGTTCTTTGAATCTCCTGAAATATGTAGCACAATGTTTTGGACAGAGTTGGCATGTAAAACAAATGATTTGTTAAACTGAATCCTTGTTTTCTATGCCATTTCCTATGTCTCCTATCATACCTTAAACTCAGAAGTCTACTCACAAAGCCCCTTCTGTGTTACCTTAACACATTGGTGTGTTTCTTTGTTTCTTGGTTAATTGATAAAGACAAAGCATGTTATAGGAATAGTGAAACTCAGGTTCTTGTCCTTTGAATCTACCATGTGCTAGTTGTCCGACCTCAAGCAAGTCAGTGTACACATTCAAGCTGCAGTTTGATCATCTGTAACATACGGGTTGAACTGAGTGACTTCTCTGTCATTTCCTTGTTCTGCAGTCTAGTTCTATGCCTTGATGACTCCTCCAGGAGCACTCCTAGGGCTCTGGGTTGGAAGCAAAATGGTTCTGAGAATCCAGTTTGCCAGGCAAAGTAAAGAAGTTATGGAAAGAGAGAAAGATATGTTTAGTCATGTTGCAGCATCAGATTATAAGAGGCAGAGAAAGAAAGGAGAGAGATGCTGGGTAGTCTGGGGAGCAAAGCCACACTCAGACAGAATGGCGAGCACTTGCAGTGTGAAGAAGCTCATTAAGTGGTGCTTCTCAACATGGGTGGGGAAGATGGGCTGCTGCCACCCCTGAGGGAGTTAGGAACTCACAAGAATGTACTTGATCATCAGCATAGTTGGCATCTGATGGCTGGGCTAAGCCGACCAGTGACCTACCATGCACTGGACAACCCCACACATCAGAGAATTATCCTCTTTCCCATGTAATTTTCAAACGTCCCACTGGACATATAGTTGGGTGAGTTTAGAATTATCTCAGTCTAAATCTATATTATGTACAAATGCCAGAACAGTTCCTATACTATTTTAAAACTCACTAAATTTTCCGGTAAAGAATCCATTATGTAAATAGATGGAAAATAGTATTTTATTTTATTTGGAACTTCACCAAAAACTGTTCATCTTTTTAGAAAATACATCACTAAAGCAATGCCATTGCATTGTTTGAATCATAGTAAAATATACTGGTATTACTTGTGGCTGGTATGTTCCTTGTGATTGCGAGTAGAGAGCAGGCTTCTCAATACTACATGCTGTCTTTTAGGGTAGTTATGCTTGAATATTTACATATTGAGTATTTACATATTATAAGTAGGGCATTAATGATTTTTAAAATTATATGTATATTTTAAATTATATGTATATGTAGGTTATATTATTTGTGAATTTCACTTCAGAATAATAAATGGAGTCATTTAAAATACTTGACATAAAGTATTAGATAGTATTGCCATTAGATATCACTGCACTAAGAACTCTGATGTGAAGAAACCAGGCGTTCATGAGAGGCTGACCATAGAAGATCACTTCGAATCCATTTGTATTCATATTGGGACAAACTTAGTTTTTCATTCTGTTATATGGACTTGAAAACATATAACTTACATGTAATTTGTATGTTTCTAATATCTTCCCACCTATTAAAACAAAACATAAAACATTTCTCCTAGTAATTAATGTTTGCTTAATGTTTTATGAGTCACTGAACATTTGCATTTCAAATATTCCATTTGGTTCTTAAAGCCATCCCATGAGGTAGGTACTGGTCATTTTTATCCTTTCTTATTATTTGATGAGGAAATTGACATAAGTAGAGCTTAAGTGACTTGCTCTATGTGGTGATGCTGTGTGAACGTCTCACTCAATCACACTTTTTTGTTGTGTCACTCATACTGAAAGGATGACATTTTATGGTTGCAGAATGCACAGGTGAGCACAAATGGATTCAAATATTGACGCTGAGCCTCAATGGAGTTAATACCTCATAGAATTTCAATGAGAATAAGATGAGGTAATATGTATAAAGTGTTAAGAACAAAATTTGGCACATGGACGGTACTCAGCACTGATGTATTTCTTTCCAAACTCCTTGGCTACACAAAGGTACCCTAGTTCTTTGCCTGGAGGTGGAAAAGACTGGGTGTACTTGATGGTCATGGAGAGCTAGAGCATCTTGTATGCTAGTGGAAGATGTAAGGGCAGGATCATGTAGAGATCATCCTGCTTTGTTCATGGTCAAGACATATTAGTGGAGCATTCTTCCTATGCTATGTATTTATTTATTTATTTAGCATGAGTGGAGGAGCAGAGGGAGAGGGAGAGAGAGAATCTTCAGCAGACTCCATGCTCAGCGTGGAGCCTGACTCGGGGCTCAGTCTCATGACCCTGAGATCATAACCTGAGCTGAAATCAAGAGTTGGATGCTTAACTGACTGAGCCACCCATCCAGGCTGCCCCTTGTGCTAGGCTTTAGAAAAATTTTCCCTGTTATGTCACCTATTTTAAAGCCACTATGTACTCCTCATCTAAAAGTGAATAGGCATGAGAGCTTGATGAGAGTGTGTTTAGGGACATGTTTGGTTCTGTAGTTAACTCCCTACTTAGTAGCACTGTTGGAAAGCCTGTCAAAGACGAAGATGTCCAACCTGGCCTGGAAGTCTCAGGAGAGGCACTGAGAAACCAGCATGTGGCTCGGAATTTCTTCCCACCCTCATCTCCCAAGCATGGACCCAACCTGAATAAACAGAAGGAGAGAAAACAGGAAACAGTAAAATAGCCCAGTAGAAACTAAACACATAGCAAAGGCACAGACCTCTCTGGCTCCAAGGCTCTTTGGGAAGCTGAGGAATCAGAATCTATGAGGAAAGCCCTCTCTGGGGACTCTGATCAGCCTCCAATTCTGTCCACCATTCCAGTCACCCTGGCACATTCATGCACATATACATACCTAACCCTGCCTCCCCACACCCTGTCCTTCACATGTAATAGGCTCATTCTGTAAAGGCTCTACAAGACCATACTATGTTTGTTCTAAATTAAACCATAGGTAGAATACTACTTATCAATGTTTTTCTATATTTTTTATCTCCCTCTTTGCTGAACTTTTCACAAATGTGGTTGAATGTAGAGCTGACTATCATCCCAATCATGCCCCTAAATGCCTCACTGTCAGAGATGAAAAGCTGGGGACTAAGTGTCTAGGGGCCTAGAGTGATTTTCTAGTTCTGCGTCTGACACCTTTGAGGTCAGATCAGTCCTCCTGGTTTCAGTTTCCTTGGTAAAATGCCAGAGCAGGGATAGATGACATTTAAGGAAAGCAGGAGATCCTGCCTCCGGGCCCAAGGTCATGAACCTGCAGAAGCACTTCAGGCACTTTAACATGTGTGGACTTTTCCCTAATGAAAATAGACATGATATCCACTTGACAGAACATTCCTCTGTCCTCTTTCCAACAGATAGATTGTCTCTGGGGCTGCCAATCAAGTCCCTCAGATCTCCTAGAAGACACTCCCATGATATGTGCAGAGTTAACCTTTAATTCTTTTGAAATTATTATAAATCCTTCCACCACAAATTTTAAAAGGGCAATGCATAACTGGTATAAAACACAAAATATACATTCTGTAATATATATTTGCTATTGTTTCTTCAAATCCTTACCACTTGGTAAGGTTTTTACCATTTCTTAAGGAAAAATGGTTTTTAGGAGAAGAAAGAACTGAGTCACTTCATCCCTGCACCTACTTCTCATTTTAACATGATGATTATCTCAACATTACTTTGGACACGAGATTTGTTGAACGTGACCTATGAGCTAATGTAATCTATAAACTCAGGAAACATCTAGAAACCTGGACCATCTCTGTTCTGGCACAGGAGCAAGAAGTTAGAGCCACTTGACTGAATACCTTCAGAAAGTTGACCAGATAGCCATAATCAAGGTTCCTGTTTCCTCACACTGTGTAAGTGACTACTCAGGCCTTTCCATGACTTTGGAGCAATGTTATTTCAATTGCCCTACTCTTAAGAGATGAAAGTTGCCTTTACATAAAAATAAGAGCTTTTTTTCCCATAACCCCTCTTAGGCACTAATAGGTTTTTGGCCTGAGATTTCCTGCATTATGATATGGAGGGGGGGGTTAGGGAAGGAGAAGATATGTTTTTAGAGCCTTCTGTCAATATGCAGGCAGGTTTCCTCCAGACAATGAGGCTACTGTGCAGGAGAGTGCCTGCTTGAGCAAATCCCAGGTAGTTTGATTTAGGAGATGTGCAATATCTGCCAGGTACCACAGAACCATTGTGATGACAATTATATGCCAGAGGAATCCAGGATTCAGAGAGCGATGTAAGTACCTGGATTTGTGGACTTTCTCTATAGGAACATGGCTGGGTTTCTAATTGCCCTCCCTGCTCTAGCATATATGTATTTCCTGCCTTGATGGTGTTTTCAGGGTAGTCTTAACCTACATAGCCTTTTCAAAGTTTGTTTTTGACTTTCTATCCTCTTATTCCATCTTTACCAACCTACAGAGGCTTTGAGCTTAGAACTCCACCGACCAATTTTTTCATTTGAACTCGTTGCTCTGAGGCTGAGATCAAAATGACACCTTCATGGTCTTAAGAATGAAACTTTTACCAATACCCTTTATCACTTTAAAGTGACTCATGATGCCAGCAACATGCCATCAGGATAGTCTTCTGGATGTGGTGTTATATTTCTGGATATATTATTATATTTAAAACAGTCAGTAGTATATATTTCCAAGTTAGTAGCACAAGCACCCAAAAGAGGTTTGGAATGTGTTGGTTTCAGAAGCATAGCATATTTTTTTGTGATTTAGGGTTCTGGAGGTATGACCACTGTGATCCAACATCATAATGTTCTCACTTTTGCCCACTTCCCCATCCATACTTTGACAGATTAAATAACTAAAATTCATATTACTGAAAATTATACTTCTGAAAATGTAATTATTTTCATATTGGTCTCTTCTCTATAAGCAACTTGAGTCAAAGTATTATAATTTTTCACTTTTTAAAAAATTAGTATTCAGAAAGGGTCTGGCACATGGAATTTCCTTAACAAATATTTATCAATGAATCAATGAGATTAATTTATCCTGATTTTAAACATGAGACCAAAGAAATATATAACCTCAGTCAAATTCATATCTATGAGCTTCTAATTCTATGTCTCAAAAATAAAAGCACTTTCACCAGATGACTTTTGAATTCCTCTAATTTGGAGGTACTTTTTCTTATTTCAAGATGTCTGGGGTTAGGTTTTGCCCAAATTTGATTACTGTGCAAGAGAAACAATAAAGCTGGAGTTACAGGCTTGTCTCAAGGAATATTTAGAATAAGGTCTACAGCATTTCTGAAGCTCATTAGGAGTTGTAGCAACTTTCTCCATGTTGGGTGGTGCAGATTGCATTGTTAATTCATACATTAATAATTCCATGCCTAGGGCTTAAATTGGAGAAAGGGAAGTATAAACACTGGCAATGCTCCTCATCTCTGTCAAATATTAAAAATGGATGAATGTGGTTAAGTATAAATGGTAGTCTTTAAAACGGAATATTGGATTAGTGTATTGTTTTGTTTTGTTTTTTTCTTCTTTCTTTAAATTGCCTTCTTAGGATCAAGAAAAGAAGAGATTTTGAGAGGACCTGGGTGGCTCAGTCAGTTAAGCATTTGCCTCTGGCTCAGGTCATGATCCCAGGGTCCTGGGATCCAGACTGCATTGGGTTCATTAGGGAGTCTGCTTCTCCCTCTACTACCCTCCCCTGCTCGTGATCTCTCTCTCTCTCTCTCTCTCTCTCTCTCTCTCTCTCTCTCTCTCATTCTCAATAAATGAAATATTAAAAAAAGAAGAGATGTTGAGCAAATTATAAGGGAAGATGAAGTGGCTACTGACATGCCTCTGTGGTAAGAGAGATTCTTCAGTCTCACCTGAGGAGCTTTTTAAAAATGCATTGTCTTGGGTTCCTATCTCAAGCTTAATAAGAAGACTTTGAGGAAGAGAGTATGTTGCATTCAGAGCCCAAGACTGTGACATTCAAAAACTCTTCCCAAGCTATGCTGATCTTAGGACTGGCTTTAGGTAGCTGCTGCCATAAAGCAGAGTCCCCACTATGGGCAATCCCTTGTTCTCTGTCCTTTCCTTTTGTCTCTTCCCCCATCTGTATTTTGCCTCCTCTCTCCCTTCTGCATTTTCCTATATTTCCCTTTGCCTCCATCAAATATTAATTCCCCAATATATGCCCACTACTTGGCCTCATTCTTTCATTGCTCTGCCCCATTGCATCAGACTCACCCCACTGCCATCCTCCTTTGCCTCTTCCCAGACCCAAAACCCCAAGTTGCAAGGACACAATCTGGTCTCTTCTAAGGGCATCTATCCAAATGTTTCACTAGTCATCACCTCTCTTCTCATATCCAAATGTTTCAGGAGCATGTGGGGAGTCTTTCCAAAGTTACTATGATGTTGCTTGGGACATACTAAGATATTGCTCCTGTATCTCATTGGATGGTGACCATTATCATTTGCAGTGAAGCTGCTCTTCAGTTCTGTCTTTTTTTAGAATCACTTCCAGCTGAAAATGTCTTAATGGCCCAATGAGGCTGAGTGTAACATTTATAATGATTCCTAGATAAAGGACAATGAGGGAGACCCAGGTCTGAGGGAAAAAGTTTGGCACCTCCAAGGACAGTCTGTAAGCCCAGGAAAAAGAACCCCACTCAATTTCTCACTCTTCCTTTGTTTTAATTTTAATACAGTGAAAACCAGACCAATTAGGAAGTGGAAGGACCACTTCCAAGCCCCATCCTTTTCTCCAGTCATGCACGTATTTAGACTTTTTATTCCTTCATTAACACAGGGAAAATGCAGACCATTATGACAGAAGACATAATTTTAGACAAATACAACTTCTTATCAAATAAGCCTGCAATAAGTATTTGATGAACAGGGCTCTTCAATGTAACTTCCAACACTAATTTAATGAGAAGTATCAAATGAATTTTTTTTATTCTGATATCTCCCCTGAGACAAATGATACTTTGCAGGCCTATTTTTAACAAATGAATTATTGACTTAAACTGGCACAATTAATCACAATATAATGGGATCAGGGGATGTTAGGGGCTCATTCATCATAGCTGATGATGAGTACCGACTCTTCCGAGAAATGAAACTCTTTAATCACTCCTAGATTAACAGTTACATGCTTTCAAATTTCAGTCATAGGAAACTGGCAGCAGAGAATGAGAAGGAGCCAGTGCTAGAGGAGAACAGAAAGGGGGAACATGCAGAGTTTGTTGTCTGCAGTCAGAAATTCTACTCTTGCCAGAACTCTTCAGTGGAGAGGGAAAAATGATTCATTAGCAAGGCAGTGTGGGTAATGGGCTGAGAGTCGAGATGGCAATTAAAATTCCTGAGAGCTGGGCTTCACGGGCCCATTAAAAAAATCTGTGTGACTCCTGAGAAGTGCTTGACTTCTCTGAACTTCATATTCTTCATTTACAAGACAAATGCAGTACAACCCTCCCCAAAGTGAACTTCTCTGAAGAGAAAATGTGATAGTCTATGTCCTCATGATTTGGACTTCTTTTTGCGTGTTCCTCATAATTGTTTTAAGGACTGTTTGTGTCCCATCTTCAGGACCTATCCCTGTTAGATACTTTTGACTAGCTGAAGAAAGATTTGTAATAAGATGTGAAAGCCAAGTAAGGAACTCAGAAGGAGAAGGTATATTTGCTAATTCAACAAGTATGCCAACCCCTTAAGCCCCACTCTTATGAGTCAGACATGAATCTGCTTCTCTGGGAGCTCCTAATCACATTGGGCAGACAGCAAGTGAGTCCAATCACTTGGGCATATGAAAAAGTAAGAAGGCAAAGCAATAAGGTGGGTTTTTTTTTTTCAAGCAATGATATGCAAAATTGAATAGTGTGGGAAGTTTAAGCAACTATTCCCTTCCCAATCTGGTGACCGTGCTTCCCAGCCTGCCCCATTGAGTCTGGGTTTATACCTCTCTTCCTAACACAATTCTTAAAAACATCCTTCTAGTCTCAAAAGCGTCTTGGTTTGGATAATGCATCTTTTGATAACCTAATTTTACCATGTCTTTCTTTTTTTGTGTTATTGCCAACTATCTAAATAATATGATCATACCTCTATTTTCTTTCATTTATCTTTGTAAGAGAGTCCACTTACTCCCTATTTTTCTAGATATTGGCACAGCTCATAGCCCCCATTCCTTTCCCAATACAGTTAAGTAAGAATTCCAAGTTTCTTCTTTTGTCTCATCTGTAACTTCCAACATAAATTCTCAAACTTTCATACCATATGTATGTGGACAATTCTACTAACTCCCCATTTTTATGATGTTTACTCTACCCATTCCCTCCATTTCTACACCCTCTTCTACCTCTTTTTTTCTCTTCTACCTCTTAACTGGTGTCTGGTATACCTTTAATTTCATATCATCAAGGTCGATGTTTTAGCTTGATATTTTACTTTTTCTTACCTGTGCATTTGCTGCTCTTTGTCCTTGATTGCTTTTCCCCAACATGTCTGTCTGGGAATACACTCATTCTTCCAGACACAGCTAAAAAGCCTGTCCCTTTGTGATGTTCTCCCACAAAGCCCACTATTTCAGCTTTGCACTTCCACAAAATGCAATAGATTCCACTCCACTGCAACCACTGCTTTATCCAGAATGTGCCTTCTACTGGATCTGAACTCTTTGGAGAAACATTTCAGTGTTCCCCAAGCCAAGCAGAGTTCTTGGAAGACAGTTACCATTAAAAAAAATATTTTGGGTTTGGTTTGGTTTTGCTTATATTTGTCTGCATAAGTATCAGTTCTGATTCAAAGTGGCATTTGGCTTAAGGCTCTGGTGGAGCCTTTTCTTAAAATACTCCTTACTAAAATATTGATTAAAGTATAGAATAATATTTTTTAGAAACTCATACCATCACCAAAATTTGAAAGTGCCAGATAACTGATAGCAATAACTTAGTATAAGCAGGGCTGCTAATGAACAGATGCATCAGAAATCCAAACTTGAGGCGGGCAAGGAAGTATGAGCAGCTGAAGGAAAGAGAATGTGAAATGAATGGAAGAAAAAGGAGTTATAAACACTAGTAATGATGACATAACCAGTTACATAAAAGAGAATCATTCTTTCCTTACTTCCCACCTGGAGTCATTTTATATGTATATAAGCACACACACACACACACACACACACACACACACACACACATACACATCACCCACCCTAAAATGGATAGAATGACATGGTGTCCTCTTTGGGAAGATGGCATGAGAAATATATTTTCATCATATTAGGTGAAGCATGATTTTCCTATTTTCTTTATTTAGAAGTATCATTGAAAGATTTGTGTATGGATACTACATCAATGAGGGTTGTATTGTACTAGATTGTTTTATTATCAACTTGCTTGAGATTTCCTAGAATCTCCCTCCCAGTTAGACATGGCCAGAGGAGGTACTTGCAAAAGATTTGGGAGGTGGTAGGCCATGGTGGTTTAGGTGTGGTAACAGACTCAGAGGGACTGGAGAGTTCCAGCTCTTCACTGGATCCTTCAACTATATGTGCAGATTTTCTTTTCAACTGTCACTTCCGTGCAGCTTCTTTCTAACTGGTCCATAAACAGACACTAGATTGTGACCTATAGATTCTTTCCCCAGATTTCTCCCCTCCACAGCCTCACTTTAGCAGCTGGGTGCAGGAAGCCTCTCAAAATAGCTTGTTATTGACTTCTCTGATCCTCCAAATCCCCTTTCAGACATGCACTCCCCAGCTCCTCCTATTATTGTGCAATGTCTAATTGCTATAATAAATCTGTTATCCTCTAACTCACAGTTTTTCTGCTTATCTGACTGAAAGCTGATTGACATGGATACCGTCAAGATAAACAAAGAAAAGAGTTTTAGAAAGTAAGGGAGAAATTAACAGAAATGCAATGGTAGTAGAAGATTGTAGCACCTATCTTGACATCTTTTATAGATGAAATAGAAAAAAATTAAAGTTTTGTAAGTCCTGAATAATATCATTAATAAAGCTATATGTGTAAATGTGTATATATTGATTTTCATATCCTGCAGAGAATATCCTTTATTTTCATCATCAATAAAACATTTATGAAATATTGATCTACATTATGTCTCAAAGAAAAACTTAAAAAATAATTATAAGAAGCAGGAACTTGGATCAATGGATAAGGCTTGAGTATTTGTAACAGATGTCACAGATGACTGTATCTTGCCAGACTAGAAAAAATTAAAATATAGAAATCAGTATGATTCAATAACCATGTGTTTAACACAGTGACCCAGGTATTAGGCTAGATGCTGGGGGTCACCTGACCCTCACCTACTTGCAAGTACTTACAGTCTTGCAGGGGAATGGGAAGGGCATTCTAAGCTGGCTACCAAGCATGGGCAGCAGTTTGGAATTGAAACTGAGCATCGCGTGTCCCAGATATGCTGGGAGGTGGAAATCATTTGTGTCAGGGAGTGACTGAAATCAGATTGTTGATATATATGAAGAAATCGGATAATGAGAAGCCTAAAAGCATTTTCATTTCATTCAGTTCAAAGTGGAAACTGCTGGTGGTTTGAGATGTTTTCAGAGAATTACCTTAGGGGCGTGTGAAACAGATTGAGCTGGGGGAGCAGGATTGGGGGTAAATTGAACAATGAGAGAGAAGGACTTGGGTGAGATTAGGCACAATGGAGCTAGAAAAGAAAAGTTGAACTGCAAGTAGGATTCCAAACACATGAAGGCTGCTTCAAGACAGGGAGGAAAAGGAAGGAGCCGAAATCACTACACTGATTTCAACGCTGCATGGCTATTTGAATGGCATCAATGCTGGCAGAAATAGGTTATCGGTGTTTTCTAATTTCTGAAATGTATTTCCAAACTTTCAAGGAAGATGAAAATTGAAACACATGCATCTAACCTCTTGCCTCCAGAGTCTTCAGAAATTACTTCTAGATAATAATGAGGTTATTCTGCATTGGAAACCGGGGAAGGATGTAAGACAAGCTGCAGAAACTTGGAGGATATCTTACTGGATAAACTGAAGGTAGAAATCCACCATCTCTGTCCAACAAGAGCTGCATTTTCCTGCATAGAAAAGGACAGAAAAGGATGGTTTGGGGGAAAAAACTGAAGAGATCCAACGCAATCCCTCCAACTCTCCCTACCCTACCCCCTATAGTTCTGAGTGGAGGAGGTTTGAAAATGGAAATGCTGTGGGGGTGGCCAAGGAGGACATCTGCCTCTCATCAGTTTGTCCTTGGCACCTGTAGGGTTCCAGAGGCTGCACCAAGCAGGTGGCTGGTGGCAGTTGTTAATCTTGGCATAAACCACAGAGAATGGACAATGGCATCCAACAATTTCTGACTGTCTCACTGTATCTAAGACAAATGGATCAGCAGGAAGGCCAGGTCATGGTGAAGTTACCTTCAGCACTTCATTCTTCTCTAACACTTATAAATTTCTGCACTGGTCAAGTCAAATGAATGTAAACCTGTATCTATCTCTTTTCTTTTTGAGACCTGAAAGTTCTATTTGTTTGTTCATCAAGGAACCAGAAACTCTACGATAGAAAGCATGTCATGCCTTAACACCTTAATAGTTTCAAGTTTTCACAGGCATATACAATTCCTTTTAACATGCCTTGAATGGGGAAAAAGCACTAGCAAGAAAATTTTCTGCAGTTTAAAAAGAAACCATTCTGTGGAATCAGAGAAAGATTCTTTCTATAAAACTGAAACTGCTGTGATAAACAGAGAAGTTTTTGGACATTTCCAATGTATGCTCTACAACACTTAAGTAGATGTTACACTTCTGAAATTTGAAAAAATATCCTAGAGAAGTAACACTGTGAAATCATGAATGACCAAATGAAAATTTTAAAATGCAAGTCCAGAATTTAAAATCTCAGCGTAGCCAGGAACAGCTGAATGGATACTGCCAACAAACTGAATCTCTAAAAATGAAGGCATATCTTAGAAACTCTCCCAGAACTCAAAGGGAAAACAAGAATTGAAAGCAGGGAGAGAAGTGTGAAAAGACCTGATCGGGGAACTCAACATATTCATAGCAGGGAGTGCACAAGACAGAAAAACAACCAAAAAAAAAAAAGTCTCTTGAGAGAGTTCACAGAGTACTAAAAACAACGAACAAAAATACAGCCTAAACATTTTTACAGGATCTGGTGTCTAAGAATAATTCTCCCTCTATAGATCTGGCTCTATCGCCCTATTAGGATCTGGAAACCCCATGTTTCTATTTTAAAATACCAACGTTTAAAATGTGCAAGTGGAACTCAGTTGTTTGGGTTTTGAAATCAGTTGATCAGTTTAATATAATTGCAGTCAAAATTCTAAACAGATTTTTTGTACCTTGACAAAGTAATCAGAAAGTTCATAGGGAAGGGTTTGAAATGTTTGAAGAAGGATAATACACATGGAGACTTGCCTTTCTAGATTTTAGAAGATTTTATGCAGCTGCTGAAATGAAGCAGAGGTGATAACAGAACAGAATGAAAGACACTGGAGCAGGTCACAGTGTATAATGAATCAAGTGATAAAGTTAGTACTTTAAATCAGCAAATAGAGATAATATTGAATAAATGGCGCTGGAACAATTGGCTAACTATGGGAGAAAACAGTTATATACCTGCCTCATACCATCTGTCAGAGAAAGTTTTAGAGGAACTAAAAAGCTAAACGTAAAAGATGCAATCATCAATGACCTGGAGGAAAATGTCGATAGGCATCTGTCTGCTATTACATCACAGCAAAATAAGAAATTATAGAGAAATAGGTTGATAGTTTTAAAAATATCAAATAATTAAAACTCATATTTACAAAAAAACTATAAATGAAGTTAAAAGTTTTATGATAAATTGGGGACCCATTTGCACCACATATACAGACAGGTATAGATGTAGAAATAAAAACATACAAATTCAGAGCTATGAATATATTTTAAAAATCCAGCAGAAAAAATTAAATTCCATAGTAGAAAAATGGCAAGAGGCAACAAACAGGAATTTTCAACATA
Organism: Ailurus styani; assembly: GCA_002007465.1. NCBI lineage: Eukaryota > Metazoa > Chordata > Mammalia > Carnivora > Ailuridae > Ailurus > Ailurus styani. The sequence continues at coordinate 1,827,605 of LNAC01000341.1, forward strand.
AGAAGAAATAGAGCAGTCAATAAACACAAGAAGATAGGTCAAACTTATTGCATTGGTTTGCTATGGGTGTTGTAACCAATCACCACAATGTTGGGTGTTTAAGACAACAAAAAATTATTCTCTCATAGTTTTAGAGTCCAGAAACTTGAAATTGTTTTCACTGGGCCAACATGGCGGCAGTAGGGCTACACTCCTTCTGGAGGCTCTAGGGGACAACCCATCGCCTGCTTCTTCAATCTTCTATAGCCACCAGCAGTTGTTGGTGTCTGGCTTTGTGGTCACATTGCCCCTCTTTTGTGTGTCTAAGCTTCCTCTGCTTCTCCTTTCTAAGAAAGCTTGTGATGGCATCTGAGGCCCCCCTCAATAATCCAGGATCAGCATTGTCCATCTCAAGATCCTCTACTTAGTCATATCTGTGAAGATCCAGTTTCCAAATAAAGTACATTTACAAGCTCCAGGGACTAGAAGCTGATATATTTGGGGGTCATTACATAGCCTACTGCACTTAACTAGTCATCAAATAAATTTGAAACTGTTGTGCATTATTTTCATTTATTTAGAGGAATAGGAGAATAAAACCAGGGTTTGTATGGGGCTGGAGGTTAGAGTATCGGTAAACTGTTTCAGAAGCCAAGTTTGGCAATAGATGTCAAGCTCCTTAAAAGTGTCCAAGTTTTTTCACTTTTTGTTATTTTTCAAACAGAGAAAATGAAAGATGTGAGCAAAGATGATTATCACAATATTCTTATAGTACTATTTATGACAGTGGAGCAGTGTCAGCAATTGGAATGTTTGCAATTTTTTTATAAAGGTACAATATGCATAGCATAAATTAAATGTCATTTATTGAAGAATATGCAAAATACACATGACAAAATACTAGCATGTAAAGCAGGGAACCAAACTGCACGATTCCAATCTCAGTAAATATACTTGAAAACAAATAAATACACATATTCCCACGTGAAATTAGAAGAACACATAATATTAGGAGTGGATATCCTTGGGTTGTAAGGTTGAGTGATTTTTATTTTCCTTTTCATATTTAAAAGTTTTTTCTTTTTTTATATTTTACTTTTTTATTTGACAGAGAGGGAGAGTGCATAAGCAGGAGGAGGGGCAGAGGGAGAGGAAGAAGCAGGCTCCCCGCTGAGCAAGAAACCAGATGTGGGGCTCAATCACAGAATCCCAGGATCATAACCAGAGCCGAAGGGAGAGGCTTAACCAACTGAGCCACCCAGGCGCCCCCATGTTTAAAAAATTTTTCCATATGTTTTTGCAATGAACATGTTTTTCTCTCTTTTAATGCTATTATCCCTGTTATTCCAAGGTCCTAATCACTTAATTGCTTAACATTTGTTCAAAGAGGGATGAGCTGAGTTGGGTGGTCTTCACAGAAGAGAGAACATGCATGGACTCTAGGCTCTTGGTGTAGGGCGAGGCAAGAGGTGCAAACAACTACCCCTCCGAAGCCATGCTTAGTGAAGCCATGAAGGAGCCATGCTAGCTTTCTGGTGCTGCGGAATATGTTTCTAATATTTGTCCTAATGCAACATCAGATTCTGAAACCCAGATTTTTTCTGTGTGTATATGTATATGTAGTGACCAGCAGTAACTCATTTCTCCAACAAAATATTAATAAGTTAAGATCTATACTTCATATCAAATAAAGTAAAATTATTATCATAGTTAAATTTCCATTTATTTCTTTTTCTTACTTTGTGGAATGTCCAAAGAGTGCAACTTTTCAAGTTTGACTGTCCCTAAACAATGGAAACTAACAATGGAAAACCCTACACTCAAAGCATTAGGCAGATCTCAGCTCTTGCTGCAAAGATACAGAACACAAAATCAGTTTCAGACCCTGTGTTGCAAAAGAGACCATGTTGTGCAATATGACGCTTTCTGGGGATAGTGTGTTAGAGAAACAGACTACCTGCTCTCAGAGGCATCTATGTGTGGCCTCCAGAGTATAATTTTTCCTTCTCTCTTGAGCGAAACTCATACTGCATGATAGAGCAGCATTTTGCAATAACGGCAGAACTGAATGCTGGGCTCCAAGGGGAAGGAACAAGAGTGTGGAAGCTAGTGGGGTCATGGAGTGCCTGAACCCTGCTTCCTGGGCAGAGGTATGAAGAGGAAGCACAGGTCTATAAAGGTAATTTTTACAGAATCTCTGAGACTCCAGCAGGGCTTGGAAATAGCAGAAGAAATCACAAATATCATAGCAGAATTGAAGCTAAGAGAATGGCACTGAAGCAGCAAGGGCCGTATGAATATGGAGATGTCTTATCAACACCTAGAGTAGACCAATGTGCCCTTCAGTGGATGATCCTCTAAGTGGAGGACAGTAAGGTCCACATGTCTGCTCTGGATGCACTGGTACTGCTTAACAGCCTCTAACTTGGACGCAACCCCAGGGAGGTGGGAGACAGGAGGGCTGGAATGACTCTGTTGAATTTCTGTAGCTGAGCCGGGGCTCAAATTGTTACGACACCGATTCCATGGACCAGATTCATGTGTGTTGAACCAGTCTTCCCATCAGCTGCACCACTTTCCCATTCAAATGAGGGCAGCGCCGTAGGAGAGAAGGCTGTGGGGAAGGGCCTGTGAAGCACAGAAATATAATCTTTTCATTATGCTTTTGTTGTGCCTACTCTCTGCTCACCATTGGGGTGGAGCGTGGCCGCAGGCTTGGCTCTTTTGTACTCTTGAGCAGAGCCTGAGCTTTTGCTCTGGAACAGAGGCTGTATCTGGATATCTCAAGGGGTTTGGTAGCACAAAGTGCTTTTATTTATGGGCATGTCAGAAAGTTAGAATCGAGGGGTAAGGCCTTGTTTTACAGAGAGGAGGAAATCCAGGGGCCCAAACATGGAGCTGGCCCTGTTTTCATTCACTGGTTTCATTTACCAGCCTCTCCCAACATACGCAGTTTACATTATGGTATCCGGCACATGTAGACTTTGGCTAGGGTTATCCTCCTGAGTTCAGAATTTATGATACTGCAAATAGACATCCAAGCAAAGAGTAGGCGAGCCAGCATCACGAGAGGGGAAAGCCTTTATGCTGTTTCTTCAGGGGCCATGTTAACTCTGTCCTGACCAGCAGGAAAACAAAGGGATCTCCATATTCCCCTAAAAAAGACTGGGTAGGAAGCAAACACTCTGAGACTCTATTCTGGAGTTGGGGAAATGTAGCCTCTTGTTCTTTTGTTTCCAGTTCCCCAGAGCAGGATACTGAAGAAGGGAAGGGAGGCCAGTGAGCCCTTGTCTGGCTCTAAGAAAGTGAGGTCCTTTGAGCAAGAGAAATAGCAGACCGGTCACTTAATAGCAGGGTCCAGAAACCGTATAAATACTTCCTCATTAGGGCAACACGGCAGTTTATGGCCAAACTCATAACAGGGTCCTTTGAAGTCAACAGGAGTTAAATTGGAGTAAAGGCTGGGAGCATGCTCTGTTGAGTGGTGCCAAGTGGTGTTATCCAGTCCCTGTGGAATTACGGAATTACGTGTAGTCAATGCCAGAGCACTTGTTGGATGAGGAAACCTGATCTAAGGAAAGAGAAAAATAAAACATTGACAGGATATGATGATTTATGTAATTACCTGGATATCACATGCAAATTATAATTAAGTTACTTAATGTAGCCTTCGAGGGTACCTACTTTTTACACTATCAGTGCATCTTTGCTGTAGCATGTGAGGCAGCGGCAAACAGGATGTCTGGGTCCTTTGTGCATTGTCACTGTCAGGAAAAAGAGAAGAGGTGATGGAGAAAAAGGGAACATGTAGCTACTCACCTATTACTGGCCAGAGTGTCATACACATTTGATTGTCATTACTTCCACTTTGTGGGTGAGGGCATGAGGCACAGAGAGGTTAAGTAATTTCTCCAAGATGACATAGCTAAGTGTGGTTGAACCTGATTTAAAGCCAGGTCTGCTTTCATCATGTTACTTCCTTTTTCCTCATCCTACTCAACAACCTCTGGCTTTTACGTTCCCCACTCACTCTGTATTGCTTGATGGCATCACCAAAATCTCAATGGCCAAAACTGGCCAGCATTTTTGAGCCTTTTCCTTGTTTTATCAGCAGTATTTCACGCTGTTGGCCACTTGCTCCTTTCCTGAAACATTTCTTCCTCAAGTTTGGTGATTCTGTTCTTCCTATTAAGTGTTCATCTCTTTGGCCACATTTTATCTGATATAATTATAACAAATAATAGAATTTGTAGCAATATTTATTAAATGGGGGGATGGATGAGCCTGGTGGTGGGTATTGAGGAGGACACGTATTGCGTGGAGCACCGGGTGTGGTGCATAAACTATGAATCTTGGATCACCAAAAAAATAAAATAAAATAAATAATAATTTTAAAAAATGTTCCCTATTTTCTAGGCATGGTACCTTGTCTCTCAATGATCTGTCACAGCTACCTGTGAGGTAGGTGTTACTATTGCTAGCGTTGTTGAGCACAGCGGAATGCTGAGCCCTGAGGGCTTTTGTAAGTTGAATAAAGTTGCACAGCTACGGAATTGCAGAGCCAGGTTTAAAATTGAGGTCTGTCAGGCTCTGGTCCCGTGCTGGCTGGGATTCCATGTTGTCTACTCATGTCCTTTGTTCTCTCTTCTCACCCTACATACTATCCTTGAACAATTCCACTCAAAGTCATGCTTTCATCTACATCCTAAATGTGGATGACTCCTATATTTCTCTTTAGCACTGGATTCTCTGTCCAGCTGCCTTGATGGTCATTGTCCCCTGGAGGTCTCCTGGGTCCTTCACCTTGAACATGCTCCAGGCTATCCCCGTCTACCCCCTCACCACAATTGCGTTTGAAGCTATCACTTTTCATGTGACTATTGGAGTAGAAATTGGGAGGTGTTCCTAGAGCCTCTACCTGCTCACATCCAAGCCCCAGGGTTCTTCCTCCTGAATCTCTCCCTATCTCCTCCTTTTCCTCCCTTCTCACAGCTTCTCTTAGCTCCTCCTGTCTCTGAGCCAGAGGACCTCCATTTAATCTACACATTGTGATCTTCTCAACATCAAGTCTGATCATATCACACTGAATTTTTCAGGGCTGTCATGGTGGTTCCCTTAAAAAAATATTTTAAGCAAGGGAATCCAATCTGCATTTAAAACTAATGATGAACCCTGATAAATATGACAGGCCAAAGCAAGAGAAAGCACTAATGCCTACCTGTTTGGCCTTCACCTTCTTCCCTTAATGGGCTTCATTTCACTCATTTGTCTGTGCTTATTTCCTGAGTGCCAGCTATGTGCCAGCCTTCTGCTAGGCACAAGGCATAAACCACTGAGCCAAAGGAAACCTAAGTTCTTGCCTTCATAGGGCTTACATTCTAGCTATGGCAGCCAGATAAGGAGATAGGTGAGAAAGAAATTTAAAGTGTATATGATATGTCAGAAGGTGAGAGGAAACATTACACATGGTAAGAGATCAGGAAAAGCTCAAGTGGACATGGATTCATCTCATAAAATAGGGTAGACAAGGATGGCTTCTCTAATAGCTTGATATTTGGTCAGAGACCTGAAGGAGGTGACACAGAGGGCCCTAGATTTGTTGGTGAAAAGCCCTCCAAGCCTAGTAAATGGGGTACCAAAGGTCTGAGGTCTCAGACCAGTGGTCTCAAGACCATTGGTCTCAGGACCAGTGTTGCTGCAGGTGAGTGGGTAATGGGATGGGCATGAGATAAGAGAGGTGTGGGGGTTAGCAGGTTAGGTCATATCAGGTGTGGTAGGCCACTGTGGAGATTTGGATCAACCTGTCCTCTGAGTGAAGCGGAGATTCCCCACCTGCCCAGGAAATTTTGAGCAGAAGGTTCACACAATGTAATTTAGGTTTTGAAAGTCAAACAGGTGTATTGGTGGTAGGCTCTGGGGAGGTTAAGGCAAGAGCAGAGAGACCCCACAAAAAGGTATTCCTAAACATCAGGTAAGAGATGGTGGTGGCCTGACCAAGAAAGGAAGGGAGAGGGGTAGTCAGAGATAAGACTGGTTCTCAAGGGAATAGAGTTGCAGTGCAGATACAGAGCATGGTGTGAAAACTAAGGGTCTTGGGGATAAACTCACACATGCCTTGAAAAACCTAGAGAGTTCCTCCTGACCAAGTCCTCACCCATTTTCCAGCCCTGTTGCAAAATATCCCACGCTGCCTGGACTGTGATGATGCTGGTCATACCCAGAGCCCACCGATTTCTCTCTAGCCTGGCACCTTTGCATGGAATGTTTCTTCTTACTAGATATTTCTTTCCTCTTTCTGGACTTTTACAAAGTCAACCTTTAAATCCAAGATCAAATGCCCCTCCTGTTTTGAAACCTTCCCTTAGTCCCAAGATCTGTTTGGATGCTTCGTCTTCTATGCTTAAATTTAGTTTGTTCATAACCCCATCAAAGCTACCGCTTGGTGTATTGTAATCAGTTGTTGTTTTCTCCCCTAAGTTGTTAAGCTCCTTGACTGTCTAGACTGAGTCATTTTATCTGATCTCCTCAGCACCTACCTTGCTGCTGGCATGTAAAGAGTGTTTTATAAACACTTCCTGAAAAATAAATGAGTTTTAACTTCAAAACTCATTTCAGAATGTCAGTAGTGTTCCAAATGTGAGCCCAACTTGAGCAACAAGACTTTTGGGACCAAATTTCCCCCCTAAATATTCCATGGTGTGAGTGGAAGCTTGGAATGTGACTCCCACGCATCAACTGCAGGTTTGCTTTTATGAGAGTTTTGCACATCGAGTATCCATCAGCAAGTTCCTTGAGTTGGGGAATGGGCACTGGAGGAAGCACTGTTTTGACATGGAAGATGGGCCATCCACTGTTTGGGATTCCTTGGCCATTTGCAGAGCTTTTTTGAAGTTACGTGAACTCATATAAATTGATGTTTTCCTATAAAACCTTACTTTCTGCAACATATAAAATATGTATGTGAGATATTACCCAGTCCTAGGATGCCAGAAGCTATCCGATGTTAAGAGATGCGTCATGAGACTCATGACTCCTAATCTGCACACTGGACACTTTCTCTGAACTGGGAGGTTTCTTTAGGAATGGAAATCTCTCCTTCCTGTCTAACCTTTGGCTTGACACCACAGCTTGGGGTGTTATTTGTATGATCACACATGTTTTTAAAAGTAAAAGCAAAAACATTTGGATCAAAGATTTCTATTTCACAACAGGATTCACAGAAAAATATGGATAGCCATGCGGCAATCTGCCAGATGTCAGTTTTTAGAAAAACTGCTGGAAATTAGTTTTCAAGTGCATTTTTAGTAGTTGTTGATTTAAAACCAAGGAATAATGGAATGAAACAGATTTGAAGCAGGATCTGCATGTTCCTAAGAATGAGAAATAAAGATTATTATGTGCTGTTTCTATCCAGACACTTCACATTTTTTATCTTGTTTAATTCTGACAACAGCTTTTCAAGGTATTTTATTCCCACTTTCCAAATGAGAAATTAGAAGCTTAAGGTCACGTAGCTAGTTAGGGGGGTGGAAAAAGCCAGTTTTAAAACAAAGTGCTGTCAAATTACAAAATTCTTTCTACTATACATTGCTGCCTTTTTGTCTTGGTTATTTCTTATAATGAACACTTTAATTCTGCAGATACATGCACTGTTTAAATAAGCTTTTTTGATGGTGTTTATAAATCATCTTTGAATAAGGTGACCTTATGTCTTGGTTTGCCCTGGACACTCCTTCTTTATGGCTATTGCCTTGGTAAAATTATTAATAACCCTGCCTCTCATTCTCAGAATTGTTTCAGTCTGGAAAGTAAATTATATGGTCACCCTCTCTTTGAGCCGGTAGATCACACTGCTTATGCAGTTGCTTCCTGGTGAATCCTTTCCCCACGCTGTGAAGCTAGTGTTTTTGTTGTCTTTGTTTTTGCTTTCAGATTAACTGCTTAGCTTCTAGAACCATCTAGATCATCAGAAATGCAGGAGAAAAATCCAAACAGAATCATTATACCACAAAGCCAACAAGGCAATGCAAGCTGATTTTAGTTCACTGAACAGATTGACTGAGAATTTTTCCAGTTGTTCATCTGGAGAACCAGATTTAAATTGTGTTGTGTTAGAAACATTGATATGTTAAAAAAAGGTATATATATATATATATATATATATATGTGGATATATATACATACATCTATATAAATTGTGTGTGTATACACACACACACACACGCACACACACATGATGGTGGAGAGCAGTTCTCTGTAGGGTTGGCAGTTGGCAGGCAGAGAACCTGTGAATTTCAAATAAGGAAGAAATTGATCCTGTAAGTCCCATATAAAAATAACTTATTCTATATATCTTAAAATCTGGACCCTTCCCTTTGATGGTAAAGCATGTCCCTTACGCCCTCTCTCTGGGTTATCTGCGTTTGAATCTGGAGGAGACAACCTCCCTTTTGTCTTAGTAAGCCTGGTCATGAAGATAAAGATCCAGAGATAAACCTTTAAAATGTGTGCTAAGCAATGCCCCAAAGCCATTGCACTCTTCCCAGCCACTGGCTTGCCTTTTTAGGGTAGCCCATTCCTCATCTGTGCCAGTTATTCTTGTGGGACTCCACTTCCTGTATTGCTCCAGCTAATTGAATTCCCTAGCGGGATGAAAGCATTTTTGTGCTGGCTTGAGAACAGAAGAGTCCAAATGCATAAACTGTAAATACTGATGACAACAGAATCTCATCCCTCCTGTTGTTATTTATTTTGAGATTTTTGCTGGGGCAATAGTTTTATGTTTGACATTTATATAGGTCACAGTGAGCTAATAGCCATCTGCCATCTGGGGACTCTTTTGTAATGAACATTATAGAAGACTATGGAAAAATTCTCTGGCATTTCTGATTTGCACAAAAGCAGAGATGGGGCTGCTCTTTACAATATGCTGTTCCTGCTCGCATTAGTCATGTGCTCCACCTAGATGCTCACTCACACTCAGGCATGCAGGCTTGGTGCCCTGGGAGCCGGGGCTGGGCCCAATCAAAGCTAATTTCTCCAACATTCTCAGATACATCTTTTGGCAGTGAAGATGAGTTCTGGCTTTCAAGCTAAAGGCTTCATCAAACTTCACATAGATTTAATGGTACCTGGGCTAGACAATGAGCTTTCAATGAGCCCTGCTTGTTTGTGTCAGATTTTCCAAAGAATGGTGACTGTAGGAAACAGCCCTGAGTATGTTGCCTACAGACAGCCTGGTGCCATTAAAAGGGCACATACTGCCTAATTAGAAGACTCACACTCATTCAGATCAGACCCTCACTGAACTCTTTAAGCCTCCATTCCTTCGTCTATAAAATAGAAGTAAAATGTCGACCTTATTTATTTTGAAAATCACATGAAATTACACATATGAAACATTTAACACACCACTTGGTAAATAGATTTTCTCCTTTCAGTTGTTAATGTCACTTCTTTATACTTCTTTAACTATCCTACGTTCCTAGTAAGGAGAGGGAGCCCTGGGTAGGTAGGTAAGGTAGGGATGTTAGTAGGGAAGATGTAGGTAGGGAAGGATGAAAGGAGAAACACTTCCTTTTAATTCAGTGTGCTTCCACAGTTCTACAACTAGCACCCTGGTCAGTGGGTCTCAACATTCAGAGGGCCTGATAGACCCTGGTTGATGTTGCAATGGCTGGTTTGTGGGTGTTGGCAAGCTCGATTTAATCCTTCCCGTAGGTGTTGGTTCAGCAACCCAGGCAGTGGAAGAAAAGAGAAGGCTCATACTCACTAAGACCCATGGGCAGATCTGTTCTACTTGGTGAGGCTCCAGAGAACAGGGAGGGGGCGAAGGGATTTCTGGTAGTGTTTGGAAGATGAATGACTCACAGGGAAGATGTGAGCTTGTGGAGGTGGCAACTTTGTCTCTCTCTAGTTACCAGGACCCATTCTTGCTGTTTTTAGTTCACTGCAGTTCTTTTCAATAGGCAGTAAGATATTTTTCCAATGCTAGTCTAACCCAAAGATGGAGAAGAAAAGGGAGCATAGGCTAGCATAGACCAGATTGTATCCATCCCTGTATGAGGAGTGGCTTGTTGGACCAGAACATTCTTCCTTGACTGGTCTCTGTTCCATCAGCTTTTTCCTGGACATTGGTGTAAATGACCGTTCTTTTATCTAACTAAAGTGCTACATGTGGCACTTGGATCCTCTGTTGTCAGTTATGTTGCTAAGATGAGATTTCAGATTGGACCATTTATTGTCCCTACAGCTTAATGGCTTTTTGTTTTATTAATTTGTTTACCAATGATGCTACTAGAATTGAATTTAAAATATCTCCTTGCCCCCACAAGACTAATCTAGAATTCTGAAGCTGGTCATCCCCAACGTCAGCCAGGCTTCAGCCCTTCTCCTTCTTTGTTTTGCATTTACTCGTTTTTGTTAATTCTCTATTTATGTCTTTTCTCTACCAGTCCACAGGATTTATTAGGACAAGGACCATACCATTTCAACTTGGTATATCCACCTATTAGCACCTAGCCCAGTGATTTGTGCATAAGAATACACTTAATAGAAATTCATTAAAGAAATGAAAGAATGACAGTAAGGTAGAGGAAGATGCCTATGGCTGACCATGAGCCATTGCATCTTCCATGAAGAGTATAAATGATTAACCGTTCAGAGAGGCCTATCTCATTGCCCACTCTAAAGGAGCTCCCTCCTTTATTATTATCTTTATTTTTCTACATGGCATTTAGTACCATCTGTAATTGTGTTTATTTATTCAACCACTTACTAATTGTTCATCTTCCTCAGTGGGTTATAAGAAACCCAATGAAGGCAGGACTATGTGTGTTCATTACTGTGTAGCCATAGCTAGGCAAGGTGCCTGGTACGTAGTAGGTGCCTAATTAAAAAAATAATAATTAATGAGTAATGAAACTCCTTTGAAAAGCTGCCCTGAGAGAACTTCCTGTGGCTATAAGACCTTGTGTAGCCTGGTGATCTACACTTGGTGAGGAAGGAGGGAAGGAAGGAAGATATGCCAACAGAGATGGTGTTCCTATTTAGTAAGATGAGCTTGGCAAGAGGGGACTGGGTTCTAGTTCTGGTTGTGACCTTAGAGAAATCACCATTAGATAAGGTTACTTTTGGGTCAAGGAGATGTTGGTAAGCAGTGTGTATCTAAGGAAATTTTCAGCTCTGTATTACACACAGCAATACACCTAGGGCTGATTCTCTCCTCAGAGCCAAACATTCTTCTGTATTTCAATAAATGTTAATAAATCAAAACAAAGAAACAAACCAAAACTATTTACCTTCTCCAGGTCCCTAGGCTTCCCTGATATCCAGAACTCATTGAGGGTGCCTGCTGTCTGGGAGCATTGGCTATAGAACCCTCTCCTCTGTTAAGAGGTATTATAGGCAGTGTGTATTCCCTACTATCAAGTATGTTGGAATCATTTCCATGGTGTCATATGTGGATGGTAATAGGGATGAGTTTAAAGGTAAAGAGGAGGGAACAGAGCTGACTTCTGATTCCTATAAAAATGTAAAACCCACACCTATATGTATTCTAAGAATGTATTGGAGAAGGAGTTTCACGCAGTCAAAAGAACTGAAAAAAAAAAAAAGACTGAAGGTATTCAGCATCAGTGGCTGCTAATATCAAAAAAGATGAAATGTTTGACATTCTCTGTTCTCTGATAAAATAATGCAGCACCACCTGTAATCTTGCCAAGGGGATCAAAGCTGAGTCTAATCCATCCTCTGGTCCCAGCTGTGATTTTGCAGGAAATGCAGATTTCCAGGAGGAACATAATGACCCATATCTTGAGTTTGCAACTGGAAACGCCCAGATAATGACAACTTTATAGGTATGATAGTCCAGGACCTTCAGCAGATGAACTACCAGAAAAGAAAGGTCTAGAGGAGAAATCTGAAAATTAAAATGAGATTTAAGACACACATTAAGACAAACATTTTTTTGTCAACTATATTAAGCCTTAGTGTCTAAGGATGAACACATGGTGTTTAAATATAAAGAAAAGCAGGGACATGATTGCTATACAATTCTGGATATGGGTACTTTTAGAGAGAGGGAGGGAAATGTAACTGAGGGAGCACATGGAGAGGTTTTGGTGTGGCAAAGTTCTATTTCTTGACCTGCTTACAAGGCTGTTTGCTCTGTAATTCCCTAAGCTTTACATTTACTTTGCGCGGTTTTATTTTAGGGTGGAATGTATTAAAAAATGAAGGAAAAAATTTAGACACACACACACACACAGAGTCAGACTTCTAGACTTAAACAAATGGAAAGATATCCCTTGTTTTTGGATAGAATACCTCCACATCATCAAGATAATAGTTCTCCACAAAAAATATCAATACATTGTTTCTCTGGCACTATTGAAGTTGTTACTAACACTTTTATAGAAAATAAGCATGTAAGAATATCTATAAAACAACAGAAGGAAGATCCATGGGGGAGGACCACCCCTCCAGATATGAAAAGATGTTACAAAGTCTCTGTAGTTAACCTAGTGTGGTACTAGCACGTGATGTAAGGTAAAATGGAATGGAACAGAAAGTAAAAAAATAAACCCAAGTACATCTGGAAATTTAGTATGTGATCAAAGGTGGCATATGAAATCATTAAGCTAATATGGACTTTTTAATAACTAATTCGGGATAACTAGATAGCCATTTAGATAAAGATAAAATTAATCCATTTCTCACACAATACATTACAAAAACTTCAAATGGATTAGAGATATAAACATAAAAATGAAATTATATAAGAAATTTTAAATGGCCAGTACCATGCTCTCTAGGTGATCACAGCTTTGTAATATAGCTGATTTCAAGTTATATTGATTTCAAGGCAACATGATGCCCCAGTTTTGTTTCTCTTTTTCAACATTTCCTTGGTGATTCAAGGTTGGTTTTTTGTTTTTTTTTTTTTTTTTTTTTTTTTTTTTTTTTTTTTTTTGGTTCTGTACAAATTTTAGGTTTGTTTGTTCCAGCATTGTGGAAAATGCCATTGGTCTTTTGATTGGGATGGTGTTGAAAGTATAGATTGCCCTGAGCAACATAGACATTTTTTTTTCAAGATTTTATTTACTTATTTGACAGAGAGAAAGATTACAAGTAGGCAGAGAGGCAGGCAGAGAGAGAGAAAAGAGGAAGTAGGCTCCCTGCTGGGCAGAGAGCCCGATGCGGGGCTCAATCCCAGGACCCCTGAAATCATGACCCGAGCTGAAGGCAGAGGCTTTAACCCACTGAGCCATCCAGGTGCCCCCAGCATAGACATTTTAACAATGTTTATTCTTCTGACCCTGAGCATGGAATGTTTTTCCATCTTTTTGTATCTTCTTCAGTTTCTTTCATGAGTATTCTGTAGTTCCTAGAGTATAGATTCTTTACCTCTTTGATTTGGTTTATTCCAAGTTATCTTATGGTTTTTGGTGCTATTATAATTGGAATGGATTCTCTAATTTCTCTTTCTACAGTTACGTTGTTAGTGTTTAAGGAAGCAACTGATTTCTGTGCATTGGTTTTATATCCTGCCATATTACTGAATTGCTAAATGAGTTCTAGTAATTTGGGGCTGGAGTCTTTTGGGTTTTCCACCTAAAGTCATGTCATCGGTGAAGAGAGAGAGTTTGACTTCTTTGCCGATTTGAATACATTTTATTTCTTTTTGTTGTCTCATTTCTGTTACTAGGACTTCTAGTACTATGTTGAACAATGGTGGCAGGAGTGGGCATCCTTGTCGTGTTCCTGATCTCAAAGGAAAAACAAATACATAGACCAATGGAACAGAATAGAGAGCCCAGATATGAACTCTCAATTCTATGGTCAAACAATCTTTGACAAAACAGGAAAAAATACCCAATGGAAGAAAGGCACTCTCTTCAATAAATAGTGCTGGGAAAATTGGACAGCTATATACAGAAGAATGAAACTTGACCATTCGGTTACAACATATACAAAGATAAACTTAAAATGAATGAAAGACCTCAGTGTGAGACAGGAGTCCATCAAAATCCTAGAGGAGAACATAGGCAGTAACTTTGTTGACACCGACTGCAACATCACCTTTCAAGACAAGGCTCCAAAAGCAAGAGAAACAAAAGTGAAAATGAACTTTCAGGACTTCATCAAGATAAAAAGCTTCTGCACAGCAAATGAAACAATCAACAAAATGAAGAGGCAACCAATGGAATGGGAGAAGACATTTGCAAATGACACTACAGACAAAGGGCTGATAACCAAGATCTATAAAGAACTTCTCAAACTCAACACCCAGAAAACAAATAATCAAGTCAAAAAACATGTGGAAGAAATGAATAGACACTTCTCAAAGGAATACATACGAATGGCTAACAGACACATGAAAAAATGTTCATCATCATTAGCCATCAGGGAAATTCAAATCAAAACCACACTGAGATGCCACCTTACACCAGTTAGAATGGCAAAAATTAACAAGGCAAGAAACAACAAATGTTGGAGGGGTTGGGGAGAAATGTACCAGTATAAGCAGATGATTGTAGAAATATATATTATTGGCTCTCTCTGCTGATAGGACCTTAAACCAATGGCATCCCAATAGCAATGACTATACATGACATCTAGGTCTTGATTTTTAAATACCATTCCTCACTCAAAGGGACCAGGGACCTCCAGATCAAGGCTGATTTCAGGAACAAGGCAGAAAAAACACAAAGGATTCTATAACATCCTGTATTGTCAAAAATTTACAAAGAGTGCAAGTTAAAAAAAAGGTGGGGGGGGGCACATGCCAACAACATAAAGGAGAGTCTGAGGGGGTTCTACTGGCCAAATCTGGGATAACCTGAGCACCAAACCAAATAATGTCAGCAATGGATTATAACCCAGTGAGTAAAAGGCAAACAATTTACTGGCTGTTAAATCCATTGCAGGGATTGATGGAGAACAGGATATTTACGTATTCTGAAAGTGCTCTTTGCAAATTACTTACTAATTAAAAAAGGAAAACTAGTAACTCTACAACAGAGAAGTCACTTATCAAAATCAACATTATCAAGAAGAGAGACTTAGTGTGCCTCCAGAGGCGGCCCTCTGAGAACAAACCCCTTCTCATGCAGTGCTCCAGCCAAAGGACCTGGCCTAAATCTCATGGCAGAGCAGCATGCAAATCCAAAACGAGGGGGTAAATCCATCAGGTTAATCCAAAATGAAGTCCCCTCATTTCTTCTAGAAAATGATGGGGCTGTACCCTCCAACCATGTCAGATTCATGAAGGACAAAGAAAGCCTGAGACTCTATGCAGATTAAGTAAACTAAGGAGGCATGACAATTAAATAGAAGATGTGACCCTGGATGGGGTCTCGTGTGGGAAAAATGACATAAAGGACATTATTAAGACAATGTTGACATTTGAAAATGAACGATGGATTAAAGTGTTGTGTGAATGTGAAATTTTCTGGATTTGATAACCATTAGAAAATGTCCTTGCTCTCATGAAATACTCATTGAAGCAATCAGGGGAAACAGGCCCAAAGAAACCTACTCCAAATGTTTCAGAACAAATAATATGTGTGCGTACCTAGGTAGATAGATAGAGAACACAATGTGGCAAGCATTAAAAAAGTTGATGAGCCTGGCTGAGGGGTATATGGAGATCCTTTGTACTATTCTTACAACTTCTATAAGTTTGGAATAATTTCAGATTAAGGTTAGTGAATCCAGGTTCTCATTGTGGGAAGTTACTTGCAGGACAATGTGAATATTAGGTTACTTTATCTCTGTGTGAACTATTATTTAATGTTATTTTATCAAGTTTTTATTGCCTGCTTTGTGCCAGGAACTGTGCCAAGTTTTAAACTTTGACATACCATGGTCCTTTATGCTTTCTTTCATCCAGTAGAATGAAGATGGCATGGAATAATTTTTATCCCCTTTTGGGTGTCCAGGTCTCTCACTGCCTCACTCTTTTTATTTTTATTTATTTTATTTTTAAAATTTAATTTAGTCTTTATTTTATTTATTTGTACAATGTAGGCAATGACATAGATGTTCTCTGGTTCTAACATCAATGATTCTCAGTGTCTCTACCTAGTTCCTTCAATTCTTATAGCTTTTTTCTTCTCTGGACTCTTCTCCCTCTTTTCTGGAATTTTCTCTAGAATGTCCCTGAATGGCCACATTCCAGGTATTTCCATAGGATGCCAACTGCAGTGGCCTTTCATAAATAAGAAAGGCAGCTGGAATCCAGCTGAAGAAGTGTAAGTTGGCAGAATCCTCTTCTTTCCTCCTGAACCATTGTCTCTTTGGCTCTGGAAATGCCCCAGGGCTTCTGCAGGCAGGGGTCCACACAAGTCTTCCAACCACAGGCCAGGAACGCTGGTTTTCAGTGTTGGCACTTTACATTTCTATTCATCGAGGTTTGCATGTGGTTCAGAGAAACTATAACTCAAATGTCACACTGGGCAGTATACTTCTCTTCCTCCATAACAGAACTGGGTGTTGGGCACTGGGGAGTTCCTCCATAAGCCTAAGGCTTGTAAAGAAAATGGTAAAATGAAACCAAAGGCCAAATCAGCAAAAAGCAATTGGGACATTTAATTTTATTTCCTTTATTTGGAGTTGAACAGTTAGTCACTGTTTCTGATTAAGAAACTTCTGAGCGGGAACAAGGGCTTTTAAAAAGAAACACGCTGTGTTTTGGCAGGAAAACTTAATGACTTAGAACATAAACCTTTGTCACAGGAGCAGAAGGCCCCAATGTTAGAGAGAGGCCAGGCTGAGTGCAGTAACTCATGGTGGAACTCTTCATCTTGTTCTCTCTGCACAGTCCAGGAGGCAGGGGGCCCGGAGACAACTTCTCATATAAATTAGCTGGCTCTATTGTGTCTAAGGGGAGGCCTATTTATTTTCCTAGACTGAGGCCAACCTTGAACTTGATGAGAGCCCTGCACAGAGATGCAGGAGAAGAGAAGGTACTGGTATCTGAGAATCTGGTGAATTTCCTTTATGCGTTAGAAAATGGTGCCAGATGGAGTTTGGGGGACCATGGGAGTAAGCCGTAGTGCTTAGAGTATACCATTCTCATTCACATATCCTTCATTTTTACAACGTTTACTGAGAACATTCTACTTTTCAGTGGTGACAACAGGCCTTGGGATACTGTGGTAAAATAAGGTATTCTTGGAACAGAAGGATTGATGGGGCAAAAGATTCCATGGCCAGATAACAATAATTTATTGTGGTAGGTGTCATTTTTTAAGTTCTATGGGAATACAGGAAAGGAAAAATTCATTCTGCTATGGTTGGGGTAGGGGGCCAATGAAAGTCTTTATAAGGGAGGTGATATCTATGCTGGATCTAAAAGAATGAGAAGTTCACAAAGTAAAAAATGGGGAAGGGCATTTCTAGCAGGAGAAAATGCAGACACTTATGAAAAATCAAGGTATATAATTGAATTGGGGTGGAGTTGAGGATACTCTGTAGTGAGAGTCACAGGACAGTACAGGAAGTGTGGCTTGAAGTATGATTTTAGAGGTCCTGATGTAGTCTCCATGGGTGATAGGAAGCTAGGGGAGGGCTGTGAGCAAGGAGTTCCATGTTTACTCTAGTAATTGTGTACAGGTGGGTTAAGATGCTGGTAAAATGTTAAACAGTGGTCAAGATAAGAAAGCGTGAGTTTCTGAATTAGTGTTTGGGTCGGGGAGGGGAGAAAGTTAATGGGTTCATAAATGCATATCTGGGGATAAATTGGAGGATGAGGTTAAAGAAGATGAGAGCCTTGTTTCTTTCTTTTTGGAAATCTTGCCTTATACTGCTTTTCTTCTTCCTTCCCTTTCTCTCTCATTTCCTCTCTCCTGCACTCCCCTTCAGCTCCTTCACCTCCTCCTTCTTTTTCCAAGTTCCAATGACATTTAATCCACATCTCATTTTTCTCAGTGATTTGCAAAATTTCAGGATGATGGAGGGCTCCATCTCCCAGTACCATAGGAATCCTACTTCATATCCAAAGA
This sequence comes from Ailurus styani, assembly GCA_002007465.1. NCBI lineage: Eukaryota > Metazoa > Chordata > Mammalia > Carnivora > Ailuridae > Ailurus > Ailurus styani. The sequence continues at coordinate 1,845,592 of LNAC01000341.1, forward strand.
ACCGTATTCTTTAGTTACAAGCCGACTGACGATGTAGCCAAAATGTCTGGCCACTGAGCAGAATTTCCCAGAAGATCTTCGCTCACTGCAGCAGGGCTCAGTATACACCATGGGTAGTGGAGGGTGGCAATGTTTACACTTCTACTACTTCCTATGGGATCTACTTCCTATGCTGGCATCCCAGTTTGTTCCCTGTACTCATTTCCTAGTGCTCTAATGAAGTGTCATGAACTAGGTGGCTGAAAACAACAGAAATGTATTGCTTCACAGTTCTAGAGGCTAGAAGTCTGAAATCAAGGTGTCGGTAGGGCCATGCTCTCTGTGGTAGCTTTAATGGGAAAAATCTTTCCTTGCCTCTTCTTAGATTTTGGCAGTTCTTAGCAATTCTTGACTTGTAGATTTATCATTTTAACCTTTGCCTTCATTGCCATGTGTCCATTTTCTTTCCATGTGTCTCTATGTGTTCATGTGGTGTTCTCCTTTCTCATAGGGATACCAGTCATATTGAATTAAGGGCCCACCCTATTCTGATATGACTTTATCATTACCAATTACATCTTCAATGACTCTAGTTCCAAATAAGTTACATTCTGAGGTACAGTGGATAGGGATTCAACATATCTTTGTTGGGGACACAGGTTAACCCATAATACTCCCTAATACCCTTTTTGTTTTCTCTGAGGTCAAGAATTCATTAAGCTACTATAAACTAAGCTACTCTTCTTCTACAAGTAAGTACCTTCTAAAATTGGGCTGAGGTGGGTATTGATAACCTAGAAGTCTTTCACAAAACTAAAAATAGCCTTTCACATGTCTTCACATAAATTTATCTAAAAGGTTTGGTTCTGGACTTCATATGATCACATTGGGTCAGAGCCTGAACCCAGAGTTCTACCTGAATTTGTGGCTCAAATTTCAGCTCCTGGTTTATAATCAAACACTCTGACTTCTGGTGATTTCTTTGTGAGGTTATGTGTATACATATGCATCTGTGAGATCAAGAAATCTGGGGGCATCAAGGAGAACCCTAGTGATGCCCCATGCTTGGAAACTATTTCCTGTGTCTCTAAGAAACAGGACACTATCTGCTCCTCTTGCCCACTTTTTAGGTTTCAAAAGATTCAAGGAAAAGACATAAACAAAAACAGAGAATATGGGGCTTTTGTTCTTGTGGTAGATGAAATCCAACTTTCACTCTGACTACGAAACCATGTGGTCAGGAAAAGAGGCAATTCTTTTTTATAAGCAACAGTGCTATGAGTTGGGGGTGAACCATTCACTGTTAGTTAAAATGAGTTATCATTATAAAACAACTCAGAACAGGATGGGTTAAATGCCACCTAAGTCATAAAGCCTGAACTAGGATTTTGCAAGAAGTATGATCAAAGTTTGGTAAATGTGGAAGGAGGTATATATTTCTAGAACTAGAATAAGGTGAGGGGTGCAAAAAGGTGTGCAAGACTGGCTATTTGGGAAGAGTGTTTATGTTCAGATTATTTAGGCAAATGCTAACTTCAGCCTGAAGTGGAGGGCTATAGACTCCTAGACCATCATGGCAAACCACACCCTTCCACTGAGCCCCGGGAGAACCAGAGGATCCTGGTCAGAAAATTTAATTCCGTTCCATGTGACCATCAGAAATCTGAAGAAGAAAACTACTTCTGATGTTCAAAGGATGGAAAAGGTTATAAAACTTATAATTCATTATGTATTGGCAAAGTTGACTTGAACTACTTCATCCACCAAATGCATTGAACACCTACTGTGTGACAGTTACTGTCCTAGGCACAGTGCACACTCCAGTCACCAAGACAGAAGAAATATTCAGGGATTCTCTTGTGGATGGTCAGATTTTGCCTTGAACAACAGGGCTTGGCTGAGGGGCAGAGTGGGCAGTTTGATTTCAAGCAAGCGCCTCTGGTTGATTCTTAAGCCTGGGAAGCTGTAACCACCTGTGTGGGGGTGAGGGTGAGGCAGTGTCAGTTTCCAATTCTCATAAAGCTTTGTTATGGGCACTTGGAGGTCTCTGCTCTTATGGAGGCATCTTTGCTCACCAGTAGGGTGAAGGAGACATTGAATGGGTGAATATCTTATAAGTAAGAGAAGTGCTGTAGGAGATACTCTACTGTCCATGCCCTATCCCACTGGCCTACCTCTGATTGCAGCCTATACCCTTTGTGGACAATTCCACATAAGCTCAGACTTTCCTGGAGCTATCAGTGTCCTACTTCTATCCTGCCTCCTGTGTCCTCTGAATTCTGCCTCCAAGTTTTCTCAGATGCATCTCAGGAGGCCCTTGGCCAGCACCAGGCAGCAGCAAACAACAATTCATGCTTCTAGGGGCAGCCCTTAACTCAAAGGGGGGTCAGGTTGGGGTGTGTTTTGAAGTCTTAACTTCTTGGGATTCTTACTGGAATCGGGCTTCCATACCATTGATCATGGTAATACATGTTCATATTGACATTCCTCTATGCTGTCTTCCCTACTCCTGCTTCCTGGGATTGACTATCAAATAAATGACCCACAAACCCAAGTCCTTGCCTCAGTTTCTGCTTTTGAGGAAAGCAGAAGATGCTTTCCTCTCAGACTTTAAGATGCCCTTGATGAAGGAAATTAAAAATAGATAGTAACTGGGAGTTAGGAGGGAATGTCTCTAACTAGAGAGACTTCCCTGAAGAGAATTGGGTTAATTACTAGCCTCTTCAATAAAGAAAACCTGCTTAAATTGTCATCAGGGTCCCATGTGTTTTAGTCAGGGGAGATCATGGTGACAATAACTTGTAGGTTTGGGTTAATTACTATCCCCCAAGCACCACCACCACCAAATACCAATGTCATCCGGTAGACAGCAGCCCCACTGGGCACTGTTGCACCTGCCAAAGATGACAGTACTTTCCTGACTGGAAAGACCAAGATTCTCCCCTTCCACTTCCCCCTCCAGAGAGCACCACCAGAAAGCATATCCCCAGGCTCAGGGGATCCCGAGGGAAATCCTCATTTCCCACAGCAAAGGAAGGTTCCTGACATGGCTTTATATTTCACACCTGAGTATGTGTCCAAAGAAAGGGTTTGGGGCCTCTTACCATAAGAAAGGCAGAGAAGGTTCAATCTGAGATGTCCTAGAAGCCAGCCTGTGTATTTACTAAAATGGAAGGGAGAACTGGGAGCCGTAGGTAAGTGGGAACCCTCTCGTGTTGACACCGAGGTGGGACATACCACATGTATGGGGCAGAGACAAACCAGCTATCAACTCTAGTTCTTCCCCCTCATTAGGGCTATGTAGGGACATTTGAGGGAATGCCTGGTGGAAAATGGCTTAATAGAAGAAATGTCCTTCTTCTCTGCCACTCCTGACACTTCGCAGCCAATGACGTCACTGTTTCCAATGCTCATCTGACTGCTGACTGCAGGGCTGGCCCTCTGGTTCCAGTTCACGTTAGCAATGCCCTAGACAGGGGGACACAGTCAGCCAGGGCCAGGTTCCCTACCACACCCTGGACCACTCCCTGTACCCTGGAACAGACAGGCCTTTGGAAACAGGTCAGTAACTGGGATCTAAAATTAATTTTCCATTCCACTCTTCTTCTCAGCTGGGTTCCAGTGTGCTCACCCTGACCTCTTCCTGGTGACCTTGCTTAGTATCTCAGCTTTGTGATTTTTTGATCTGTAATGCATGACCTCCACTCAGATGAATTAGAATCTGCATTTTTGAAGGTCAAGCTGGTGCAAAAGTAGCTAATTTTACACACTAGATTGTTTCAAACACGTTGCCTGGAAATTGCTTCTTTTGGCTTATTATTTTGGAGGAGGCAGTCACTTTCCACCATCCTACCCATCTGATTATTCGCCATTTGGTACTATGGCCTCTAAACCTCACAAATGTTCATTTTCCGGCTCTTAGTGACATATCCAAACCTATAAACATATCACAGAAGCTGACCATTGAAAGAATCATCTGCAACAGGAAAATCCTCTAAGAATCATAAAACATCCCACACCCACATCTGTTTTGTGACCTCACCTTGGCAGGTCTTTAGCCTGCAGCCCTGGTACCCAAGGCTGCCTGTGCCCATTGTCAGCTTCCTTTGCCACCAATGGACCTGCTACTTCAAAGCCAGGTTCTTTGCGGCAGTTTTTTCTTGTTGGAGCGCTGTTTGATGTTTGGATTTTTTTTTTTCTACTGAATTTTCACAAAGTGGGCCTCATTTATATTGTGATATTTGCTTTGGCCTGATGGTTCTCTAGTAAATTTTAGACCATTAGAGAGAAGTAAGTGTTTTAAGTTGGGGGAGTTCAGTGAGTATGTTTGCTTAATTTGGGTTTCCTGTTTTCTTTTCTTTGTTTTAAATTCGGTTCTTAATATAAAAGTAACACACAGTCATGATAAAAAAAATTTTGGCTTCCCACCTACTGCCCAGAGGTAACTACTGTTAAATCTCTTATGTATCCTTCCAGAAATTAAATGGATTGAAATAAATACAGATGTATTTAATATAAATTGGATTTTACTATACATATACTCTTCTGGCTCTTCTGCAATTTGCTTCCCTCTCTCCCATTAAACAGTATATCTTTTCACTTTAGTGAAACCAAAATACTTTGGAACTTTGATCCTGCCTTCTTTCCCCATTGCTAGGTCTTGTGAAGCTCAAGTGGACATGACCAGTGGAACCTGTGTGGATGGAATTAGAAGAGACCCAATTGCACTCAGAATTTGGAATGAACAGGGTTAAACTTTCAGGTCAAGAGGCAGAAGTTGGGAAATGTGTTTGGAATCAGGGTGGGCTCTAGAGGGCGTGGGCAAGATGGGACTGGCCTGATATATTCCAGGTCGGTGTACCTGAACTCAGTGGAAGGGGGTGGATGACCATAGGGGATCCATTCTAACTTCTTTTTTTCCTACACAATACTGGGAAAGATACCATATCTGCATAGTAATAGCTTTTTCATGGTTCAATGTTAGGCAGTGAAACAAAATATATAATAAATAATTGCTACCATGTATTGGCCACCTGGTTTCCAGAAAATGCTTATACAAGGCCTACTATATGTTCTGCACTGAGTATGCATGACCTCAAATGCCTCCAGGTAGAGGGCATCAGCCACATTTTATAGTTAAAAGGAACAAGGTACAGAGAGCTGATACAATTTTCCCACAGCCTTGAACCTGGCTCAAGCACCAACTTGCTCACTCCTGGACTCCATACTCTTTCTGTCCTCTCACATTGACTACCATAATGGTGACTTCCTTTTGAAACTAAAAAAGTCTTTGTGAATGACAAACCATGTTAGTAAAATAGGAAAAAAAAACACCATTAGAAAGAAGAACATCAAGTGAGCTTATAACATTTGACTGGCTTTAAAGCTCAGTCTTGCTCTCTGCTTCCTATTAACCAGCAGGGCCCATAACCTTGCACTGGAAGCCAGAGACCCTATCAGAAGAGTCTATTAGACCCACAGAAATCAAGTCTAGAAGTCATGCAAAACTTGATTAATACTTATTAACTGCATGGAGTGTTAGCATCTCTTTGAAGTTGTTTGTTTGTTTGAATGGAAGATGTTTATGACACGGTTAAGATGAAAATGGAGGTTGGTAAACCTGAGTTTTATCTTCACATTCAGCATGTCAGTATTTTTGTGTATTAAAAGACAACTCTGGCACTGGCTTGTCGTCCCCATGCCTGAGTTTGATTTATTTGATTCCAATGTGCCCTTAACATGTAATTGCTTGAGTTGTTTTTCAAAGGAATGTGGTCATTTTTTAATTTCTAAGGGAAATATATATTGATTTAATGTTATAATTCAAGAAACAGTCCAAGAGACTTTTCTCAAAAAGGGAATAATGTGCATATGCATGCAATCTACATGGACAGGTTTGATTGTACTCAAGTGTGTCTACACTTGGGCTGAGACCAAGCCTCTGGGTCTCTGTTCTGGCCAAGGAGCCGCTCTTGTTTCCTGGAGCGCCACTGGAATGATGGGAGCCCTGACTGTCTTTGCCGGTGCAAAAACTTCTGAGGTCAAATTAGTCCCATGAAAGTGAGGAGGGTGTCTGGATGGAGCAGCTCTGCCAGCACCCCTCAGCAGCTCCGGGCTGATAATGCCCAAGCCCAGCAGTGAATAACCTAATCAAGCCATTAAAGGAAACAGAAGCCCTCTGCCCTGTTTGATTTCTTCCCATAATGATATAAAGTGCGGTTTAATGAAGTCAGAGGGGCCTGGGCCTCTTGGCGTGGTCAGGCCTTGGGATGCAGCACTATTGAGTGTGCTGCCGGCGTTCATTACCAGCTGGCTGCCAGCCGGCCGGCCAACAAGAGGGCCCTGCTGGCGAACAGCATTGTAGCCACGGCTTTCTGGGGCAGTTTTCCGGTGGCTGCGGCCCCGCCTGCATTTTGTCTACATAAATTAGACCTTGTGCAGCATATTGGCCTGTCAGGGGACTAGGAAGAAACTGTATATTGTTTCTGGCATCCCTGAGCCCTTCTGCCCCTGACATCTGCTGCGCCTGTGACAGGGAATACATTCTTGACTCATTATCCGAGCAAGTGGAATCCCACCCTGACAGGACCATTAATCAGAATCAAGCAGTCCAGCAAATAAAAAAGAGAGTGAGCAAGAGAGCATGTGAGTGAGGGAGTGACTACAGAAAAGAAAAGAGACACTTTCTAACTTTGGCTTTGGTGTCATTCGGGGGTCTGGACAACTAGCAATCTATCTTTCTGAGTGACAGACCTGATGGATGGCATTATTTATGTTTTTGTGTATTAAAAGACAGCTCTGGCACTGGCTTGTCATTTTCACAGAGGTTTACAAAAAGTTGAAATTTAATTTGGAGGAAAAGGAGGGCAGGGATCAGAGGAGGCTGGCCATTTGACAGTCTGAGAAGACAAGAGACGGGGCTGAGGGCATGTGAGCCAGGGGGTGGAGGGGGGATCGTTGGACGGAGGGGGGCCATGGATGTTGCCGTGGGGCCGGGGGGCCATAGGTACGCTGTCACCGTGTGCTTCCCCATGTCCACACTGACTCTGGATCTCTGGGGCTTTACAATTTGCATTCAGCATGTGTTAATCATTTTATTGAGATGCACGTTTGGGTTCTTGCTGAGAAAAGATGGAAATGGAAAATATACTGAAGTGCTTGGAATGGGATCTTACACATATGTGTGGAGATATTTTGATGATTGTTTCCAAAACTAGAGAAATGCCCTGAACTGGGTGGGACTTCAGCAACATACTCGTGACGCTGCCATCCAGCCAGCACATATGAAGTACTGGATAACCAGTGCAAGTAATTTACCTAATTGCATTGATTAACCCCTGGGTGGACCTGCAAATTACACATCCACATATAGGAGTATACGCCCGAGTGCTGGGTGGAGCAGAGAAGGACGCAGAGATGGGTAGGGGATCACCAGTTCTGTAGCACACATTTCTCACACCCTACATGTCATTCCTAGGACCCAGAGTAGGACACAGGGGGAGAGGAATAAAAGATATAACTAAGAGGTTATAATAATTCATAGTGATTAATTCATTAATTTAAAACTCATTAATTTTTCCAGCTTTATTGGGATACAATTGGGATATAACACTGTATAAGTTTAAGGTGTGCAATGTGTTGACTCGACGCACTCATCTATTGCCAAGTGTTACCACCATTGTGCTAGTACTACACCTCCATCACATGACAAAATTACCATTTCTTTTTTGTGGTAAGAACATTTAAGATTTACTGTCTCAGCAACTTCCAGGTTTATGATACAGTATTATTAACAATCATCACTGCAATGAATATTTATAACTTTCATTCACAATGCTATGCTCTTGAATGCCTCACATTTGGCTATTTCCAAAGACATCTGCTTTTGAATCCAACAGCTAAAATGTATCATTTGCTTTAAATTAATAATGCAAAAAACTTCTAGTCCTTGTCTTGTTCTCTTGTTCTATGCCTGCCATGCTGGCCTGTCATACCTTCTCCTGGAGGGTCCCACACCTGGGGTGGCTGTAGCACCAGCAACGTTCCCTGATAGGACAGCAAAACCCAGCCCCTGGTTCATAGTTCATGAACCAGGGATGGGACACAGCCTGAAGTTCAAATGAGCCCAACGTCAACTTCCAGACCAGCCACCCTCTTCCTAAATCTTCTCTCTTCCTGGAAGTAGGTGTACAGGGATCCTGTTCATCAGCTGTGCTTTTGCCAGAATTTATTTAAATTAAATTAAATTTAATTTTAATTAAAATAAAGTTAAATTTATTTATTTAGGTGTTGTCAGCTCTAGGCCTTGACCTTGGAGGATCATGGCGAGGTGAAAGGATCATTTATACCCCTGAAGAATACACAGATGGCATAGAAGCAAAGGGCAAAGATGCTACGAGGTAGACTAAGTTAGGATTAGATTTAGTCTTAAAGAGAGGGCTTTGGTCAAGATGAAGGTCTGACATGAATAACAGCAGCCTTCCCCTTTAAGGATAGGGCAATGTGCCCTTACTTCAGTGAAGAGGCTGGTGAGAGACCACTGGTGTCTAGATTAACAGGTTTTAGAACGATAGCTGGTGAGCCAAGAAGTTGATGTCAACTACTAAGCTGAGTAGAACAGCCATGACAAAGAATCATCCTAGAGGAAGGAGTTATGTTTCTGTTATGAGGGTCTAGACTCCCTTAATCATCAATAAAATAAGGATAATTATAATTACTTCTTTGAGTTGCAAAGGTTAAATGTGAAAATACATGTAAATTATATCATTAAAATGCTGGTGTATAGTAGATGCTCAAAGAGTATCTTACACTTAAAGAATCCATGGCCCTAAAAGGAATACATTTACCATCTAGGGTTGTCACTGATATCTTTAGCTCCTTATATACAACTAGGAAACCATTCCTTTGAAAGAATACCTGGGTCTTTCATTTATCATGACAAAGAGTCATATAGTGTCATAGACTATATCTCAAATTAAAACTAGAAAATAAAGGATTGAAAAAATGAGGAAAGAGAGTGAGCTGGTGAGTAAAATAATGTATAAATATAAAATATAAAATGGAGGATTTCTAAATACAGCATTTTATTTGTTGGAAAACACCTGCTCCTGTCATACTTTTAGATCACGTAGAACAGGGTTGGCCTGGGAGGGCAACAGAGTGACAGACTGTGGGACATGTCTCTCAGTGGCCCTGTGGGGCTCTGATGTCTTACCTCTCTAGAAGACAGGCTGCCCTGGGATTATGTTCAGAAGTTTGGAGCTGTATGTTCTAGACATGCCAGCATGCTTTCCCTCTCTGGGATGAACAGTTGCTTCTTAAACAAAGGGAAGAGCAGTGAACTCATCTCCAATGACTTAACTTTAAAGCCAATCAATTAACATCGATGGGCTTCAGTTTCTTCATTGGTAACATGGAGATGATCATATTTTCTTTAAAGGGTCATGAAATTCCAGATATTATGTAGAAAGTGCCCAGTCTAGCACAGTGTTTGGAGTACAGGTGTTCTAAAAAGGGTCTATTATTATGGCCATAGTCTGGGTCTCAGAAACAGGTTTGCCCAAATGGACTGGGCATTGACCCAAAGAAAGAATCTATAGGTAGTATAGATTGTGTCCCCAACCTCAAGTGTCCTTTAGGAAAAGCGTACTTAAATAGATTTGCTTCTCTAGATTTTTCCTTCAACTGAATCTTTAAGTATACTGAAAGTTTTAGTTTCTCTTGAAAAGGATGATTAGAAAGAGAGGAGACTGAAGGCTGGGCAGAGACAAAGGGCAGGAAGCGGAAGAAGTAATAGAAAGAAGGGGCATAAGAATTTCTACATGCTGCTTTAAGAGAGGAAAAGTAACTGTGGATGAACTAAACCTGGCCTTTAGAGCACATCCTTGTCCTCCTCGGAAGGTGAAGTCTGAAACTCAGGAGAGAGGATGGGTGGAGATAGGTCAGGGTGTCTTGCTGTTCACTTGTGTGAAGTTAGCAAGGGTGAAAACAAGGCTCTGTTGGAGAGCAGGGGGGTGGATTGATAAAGCCTCACTTTTTCCAGTGCAGGAGTCCAAGTTCTTCATCTCTAGGTCTATGGTGGGATCCAGGAGGGAGAATCAACAGCTGAGTCATTATAGATGAGACCTTGAACATCTGGATAAAAGAGCAGCCACAGAGGGAAAAAGCCTGTTGGTATCCACATTATCTGTGACTAATTAAAAGACCTTTACATGCATCCCACTGAAACTCAGAGCCTGAAAATATTCCAGCAGGGGGGCAGGGAGGGGTTGGGGAGTGGTAGAGTAAATGGAAATCAACTGTAAAGTAGCCAATTGTAATAATTAAACATCTGCAAAAATTTTTGATAGCTTCTTTAGTGTATTGTTTTCATTATATTAGCAAATCTAAAAATACACTTAAAAAGTCAGGGTGGGGGGTCGTGGGTGGTAGGGAGGGAAAATAATGAAACAAGATGGGATGGGGAAGGAGACAAACCATAAGAGACTACTAATCTCACAAAACAAACTGAGGGTTACTGGGGGGTGGGAGGGTAGGGATAGGGTGGATGGATTATGGACATTGGGGAGGGTTTGTGCTTTGGTAAATGCTGTGAAAGATGTAAGCCAGATGATTCAGACCTGTACCCCTGGGGCAAAGAATAAAAAAAATAAATTAAAAAATTAAAATAAAGATGTAAATATCTAAAAAAAAAAGTCTTCCATTATCCTCCTTGTCCTTTCTATTTTTCTCAGAATATTTTAAGCCTCACATTTACAAATTGTCCTACTATGGGGATTTTAAGGCTTGGGAGAAAAAACTATAAACATCTGCCCTATTATTTTCCTGGTGGGGTAGTTGGGTAACTTTCTGCTGAATAAATTACCCACTGCTAGTGGAATGGCAGATATGTCACCAGCCATTCTGAATCTTCTCTGGACTAGTCCTATGACCTAAAGCCAATTATTTAACCAACCACTCCTCCCCTGCCCAGATCCCAAGCCTTGGTCATGTACTTTAAAAACCTGATATATTGCTTTCATGGACTGTTGAAAAATGCATGCAAATTTCTTAGCACAGTGTCTGGCTCTTCCTAGAAATGCTTTCTATTCTTATTATCACATTCCTATGACAGCAGTCATCAAGTACAAATGGAAAGTCTAGAGCTGATATGTTTTATTTGAGGGAGAGTAAGAGAAGAGCCATATAGAATTGGACAATGAGGCAAACAATCTCAGGAAGACACACTGCCATAATTTATTTCCATCCAACAGTTAGCTGATCTCTCTGCCTGGTGCCGGAGATGTAGAGGTGAAAAAATATAGTCCTTGCCCTCCCAGTCCAGTGGAGAAAATAAACACATAAACGCATATCCCCTATGGGGATAGGCACACAAGAAGAAAGGGATCTGCAAAGGAACGCTGCCTGTAAAGCCTCTGGGGCCTGTTAGATGGCCCCAGGTGGTCCTCTCTTTGCTCTTTGGACAGCTAGGAGTGGTATGGTTATTTGCTACCTGGAAAAGGGAGCTCGCTCTTGCTTTGAGCTCAGAAGTTCTAAGTCCTCAGTATCCTCCTAGGACAAATCTCTATTAGGCAGGCAGTTTGCTTCTGGGTTTCTGAAGTTCATTTGGTGGACTCAGCTGTTTGTGAAACCCAAGGGAGTTATTCATTAACATCAGTAAGAAATGCTTTACTAACATCTGGCTTGTTGGGGGCTGGGCTTGGTTAATTCTACTTGGAACAACACCAATATTAGTTCTGCTTGGATTAACACCAGCACTAATGATGACATAAGACTCTTACTTCATTAGCCTGATGAAGGGAAAATCTTGCATGTTCAGCCTGAGCCAAAGAATAGAGCCCATGTCCAAGACTCAAGAACTGAGCCTAATGAGTGAATCAAGCTAAGTGGACAGAAGAAATGACCCAAGCATAGAGGGAGGCGCAGGGGAATGTTGCAAGGGTTACTCTGGGCCCAGACAGATGTGTTGGGAACACCTAAGTGTTTTAGAAGGTATAGGGATTGAAGAAGGCATGCTGACAGAGTCTCATTTTTTAAGGATAGTTACAGACAACCAGAGAGCTGCTTTGGTTTTTATATCTCAAATATTCAAATACTTACTGATAAGGGGACACATGGCCAGTGTTCAGGAAAGAAAACCATCAGCAGTTTGATTGGGAGTACTTCTCTTCACCCCTAAGTTGTTTCTCCCCACCCCTGGGCTCAAACACATATATGCTACACACACAGTTTTCCACTTTCCACTCAGACTGCAAATAGGCATGTGTCCTAAGTCTTGTGAAGTGCCAGAGCTATAGAGAAGGATGAGGTGGACATGTTCCCCTTTAGGGAACTTAGACTGGAATCAGGGGTGTCCTGACAAGTAAGTAGAACACTAAGGATATCGAGGTCCTGCTGATGGAAGAGCACTTTTCTCAGACTTGGGCAGGGCAAGGAGTGGGAGAAGGAAAGCCCTGAAACTGGAATGAATAGGAATTACTCAGGAGAAAGATGCTCTGGCAGAGAGGCCAGCTACTAAAGACCCTTCAGAAGAGGGACCCTAGGGGCTATGGGGGCGGAGAGCCCTCCAGTGCATTCTGCACCGGAACTGGGAGTAGAGAGAGCAGAGTGAAGAAGCTGGCAGGATCTAATCATCACCTGCCAGTTGTAGTGAAGAGTTTGTCAACACCTATGTCTGAGATGACATCTTTGAGACTCTCCAGCCTAGAAGCATGGTCAGAAATTCATTTTAGGGAACTGGGAAGTCCTACCAGCCAACCTGTTCCTACTACTCTTTCTTGGGTTTCAGATATTCAGGAAGCTTGTGGTTTTGCTGTGAGAGTTCAGATTCTGCTATACTTCCTTCTTTTTTTTTTAAGATTTTATTCATTTATTTGACACAGAGAGAGAGAGAGATCATAAGTAGGCAGAGAGGCAGGCAGAGAGAGGAGGAAGCAGGTTCCCTGCTGAGCAAGGAGCCCGACGTGGGGCTCGATCCCAGGACCCTGAGATCATAACCTGAGCCGAAGGCGGAGGCTTTAACCCACTGAGCCACCCAGGCATTCCTATACTTCCTTCTTTGTCCCAACCTGGAAATGACAAGAGTTGGAGGCAATGGCTGTGGTCCTTCTGCCATTCTGACCTAGACATTCCAGGACACTCATCAGTGGCTGCCAATCCAAGAAGGCTGCCAACCCAAAGAACATTTTCAGCTCAGGAGCTGCCCTTGGAGACAAGAAGCCCCTTCCTTGATTCTCAGCTGTCCAGAGTTACCCAATGTGCAGCCCCAACTTAATAAAAAAAATTTTTTTTAAGATTTTATTAATTTATTTGAGAGGGAGAGCACATGGGGGGGATGAGTAGAGGGAGAGGGAGAGAGAGAATCTCAAGCAGAATCCCTCTGAGCACAGAACCAGACTTGGGGCTGGATTGCAGGACTCTGAGATGATGACCTTAGCAGAAATCAAGAGTCCAATGCTTAACTGACCGAACTACCAAGGTGTCCCCCAATTTAATCAAATTTTATTCATCTCCACTGCTTGCATAACACTGACGTCTTCTGTTCATGTTTATGCAAAGATAACAGGCCACTATTTAAGTAATGCAAAGAGTCAACAAACTTGCTGTGACCATTTTATCGTCTGCCATCAAATGCTTCCAATGCCCCAAAAAGTTTTTCCTCTTTTGTTTACATATTGTGTTGAGTCACTAGTGGCTGATGAATCTAATAGTTGCAAAGGCTCAGCCTTGGCTCCAGATCCATAGCAGGCAGCAGAATTCGTGAGCATCGCGAGAGCCTGCGGTCTGACTCTAAGACCAAATATCTGGTGACAGCAGGATTCGAAGACTACAGCTTAATCCCCCTGAACAAACAGGAAACAGTTTGCTAGTAAAACTGAGTTGAGTTTATTACAATTGACGATATTAAAATTAAATGAAAAAATTGTTTATGCTGGCTTCACTTTTCACTGACCTGACGAAATACAAAGGGACAGTAGGCAAAAGCTGGTGACTTTGTTGTGTTTTTGTCTCTGTGGCAGAGAGCTGAGGTCTGAGTCCTTTGCTAGTTCCCTGGACCACCAGGAAGGTGGGGGTAAAGGGCGGGGTGAGACTGGGAGCTGCCACAGGGTGAATTCTGGGTGCGAAGTTCTCTCAGTTCTTCTGATTTGCTGATGGTCCCTGAACAGGAGGCTTCCACTGCCCTGTGGCAACCCTGGGTAATAAAAGGAAATGGCTATAAATGATCAGTGGGGTCTCTGCAAATGCAAGACTTAGTGAAGACATGAAATGACGAAATAGAAAGTCCAATTTTAAATCTGAATTTTCTCAGCAGTGAGAACATCTGTTCCAGGAGGTCTGGCTTGGAAGGTGAAAGGATCAGTTTCGATTTGGAACAAGGAGCTAGAGCTTTGAAGGAGGAAATTGCTGCTGATTAAGAAGAACGAGGTCAATTCTGAGGTCCCCATTTATAGAAGGCCACCTCAGATATTACTTGGGTTCCACGTGACGTTGAAGCTAATATTACTTTCTAAGGGATCTAATGTTGATTGAGTGTGTATATGAAAATAATTATATACATCACTTATTTAGTTCTGAAACTGTGAAGTAGACACTGGCCCTTCCTATAGAGAAGAAGAGTTGGGCTCAGAGAGATTAAGTCATAGAGTAAAGTATTGGAGTGGGGACTTCATTTGTCTGATTACAATAATTTTTAAATTATTATATACAATAAAATTTTACACTATACTTCCCAAAGGGCATGGAAGAATGTGATGGGTTTTAATAAATTCTTTACTTTATTGTAACTTTACTGTTACTTTACTGTTACTTTTACTGTTACTGAGAGAAGTTGGAAGGATCAACACTATGAATTGTCTCACTGGATTGTCCCTTGTGGGTAGATGGCCCTTCCCCCACCTCTGCCCCATAGGTCCTGAAGGGGTTAACCCTGTTCCTGTTCCAGATACTGCCTTGGCCACCCCCTTCTGCAAAGGGAATGCATGCATGCACACATGCACAACCACATAGACACATACAACTTTGAATAACATTTATTTTGTTTTTAAAGAGAATGAAAGAGAGAACGAGAAAGCACAAGTGGAGGGGGGTCAGAAGGAGAGAGAGAAGCAAACTCCCTGTTCAGCAGGGAGCCCAAAACGGGGCTTGATCCAAGGACCAGATCATGATCTGAGCCGAAGGCAGACACTTAACTGACTGAGCCACACGGGTGCCCCTTGAATTACATTTTAAAATCATTTTCCACTCATCTGACTTACCCCTAGTCTCTGGATTGCTCCCCTGGCTGCAGAAGGGGATATCAAAGGAGGTGACTTTGAGGGGGAATGTAGAGATCATAATCACATTATGTTTATAATTGGTTACTCACTGGTCTGTGAACTGTCTCAACTTCCAAAGTACCCCAAATTTTAGTTCCCACGCTCTGCTTTCATTCTATTGTCAGAGTACAACTCAATATGGAATTATTTTCTGACCTAATTAGCTTAAGTCTAAAATCTTTTGGTCTTGCATATTGGGTGCTCTCATGAAATCCACATTCTGGATGCTGGCAAGTGTTAGACCGTCCAAGGCTTTCCTCTCTACAGACTTCTGGTACGTGACTCACATAGTAATATAACCCATCCGTATGACTTCCCCAGAACCACTGTAAAATTTACTACAAGCTTGGAGACTGAGATCCTAAACAGAAATTTATTCTCTTGCAGTGTGGAGGCCAGAACTCTGAAACCAGGGTGTCGGTAGGGCCGTACTTCCTCCAGAGGCTCTAGGGGACAAGTTGTTGTTTGCCTCTTCTGGCTCTTGGTGATCATCGGCAGTCCTTGGCTTGTGCAGCATCTCTCTTTGCTCCATCTTCACCCTCTCCTCTGTGCATCTGTCTTAGAACTTCCTCTGCCTCTCCTCTCCTCATATGCCTATGAGGATACCTGTGATCACATGTAGGGTCCATTCCCCCCAAAACAGGAAACGCTCCTCCTCTAAAGATCTTTAATGTAATCACAGCTTTGGCTATATAAGGAAATATTCTCAGGTTCCAAAGACAAGGAGGCTGTGGGTCCACCATTCAGCCCACTACAGTGTCTCTGCTTCTTGCATTATCCCCTTATCCCCACCTCCCATCATCAATCCTTGTTGTGTGGCATGTCTGCTCCTTCTTGAGCTGCACTGCTGAATGATTTATGATCTTCTGTTCCAAGGGGCAATGGAACACATGTGTTTTTGACACTGGTGGCCACCCTCACTCTCTTAGTCTGTTTGTTTTTCTTTTTCGTCAATCAGCTGTTGCATTTCAAACTATGGTCCCTTATCCAAGGGGCTGTGATGTATTCTATCTTTCCTTTGCTGATCCATCCCATCCTCTGCCCTGCCAGGCAATGGAAATTTCCCAAAGCAACACCATCTAGGCAATATCCAATACTGCACTACTCAACCCAAATTTCCTTGGTCCTGGATGAGGAACATCAAGAAATATTAAGAAAAGAAGAAACTAGGATATCAAATACAATTTTTATCTCTCTTAAGATCATTGATTTCCCTTGAACTAAAATGCATTAGATAAAACATGAGAAAAATGTCCAGTTCATGCAGAGTTGTCAGGTCCTAGAAAGTAAAACCCTGGCTGGTGATGAATTCTCATTCTAGGCAAGGTCTCCAAGAACAGGGATCAAGGAAAAGCACAATCCAGGAACAGTAATTTAGACCTAGAGTCAGGAGACCTGGATTCTAATCTTAATTTTCTCATTGAAGGTCTACCTACTTCAGAAAGTTACTGCATCTCTCTGGACCTCAGTTGAGTCACTTGTAAAATGGGGTTAATAGTGCCAGCTTTGCTTGCCCCATAGGGTTATGGTAAGGCTCAAATGACAGCTTTGGAGAACACCACATGCAGTGTGTGTCTTTATTCTAGCCAGCAGACAGGAGTTTGAGCTTGCTTCATATAGACCAACCTCAACCGTAGCTTTGGGATAGCTGCTGCTTCTCAGTAAGTCATTCGATTTGGAGTCTGCAGACACAGTTGTGAATCACATCCTTGCTTTTAATGTGTGCATGATATTATAGGAAAGTATCACTCTATTTGAACCTCAGCTTCTTTTCAGCAGAATGGGGATTCTCACCCCATGCAATTTAATCACATAAAATCATGTATTGAGAAAAATTTTGAAATTACAAAATACTATGCAGATTGAAATTCATGTTATTAAGATGACCAAATACCCACTGTCCTCTTCTGATGGCCAAACAATTGTGATAAGCCATGGGATGTAGGTATCTCACCCACTGAGACTCCAGGAGCTCATGGTTGGTTCCATCATTCTCGTTTCTGCAGCATGACAGTGGAGTTGGCATGGGAGCCAAAGGATGCATTCCAGATTTGTTTTCTTTTGTGTGTCATACCAACTAAAGTGGTATACTAATCGGGATGGGGTAACTGCTATAACGAACAGTAAATCTCTGTTGGCATGATAGAACTTACTCGTGTCACAGTCTTAAACAGAGTGGGGAGAGAAGGCAGGTGGCTGCAACTCCTTCCATTCTGTGGAAGTCTTCCCCTTAGGCTTCAGAATCCTCTGCTTCATTCAATGCATGCAGCCTATTGATAATTGAAAAGAGAGTCTAGAGGACTATACGGGAGGATTTAGAGGTCAGTCCTAGAGATGGTGTACATCACTTCCACCTACACCCCACAGGCCAGAACTCAAACAATGGCCTCACCTAACTTTAAGGCAAATGGGAAATGTAGCCTGTGGTGTACCCAGTAAGAAAGAGAGAAATACATGTACTGCTGAGCCCTAGCAATATCTGCCAACGTGGAATCCTTTAGGATGATTTAGAGATATTTAAATTAGGATCAATTTTCCTTGGTGGATAGCCAGAGACAATAGACTAAATCTAAAAGATATTAGGCATTACTCAAAGCAAATGTATGTGTATGTGCACACATGTGCATATTCTATATCTAATGGATGGGCGATGTTCTTAGGATTTATGTGTAAGTCAGTTGTTTAAAATTTAAACACATTTCTTACAAAAACAGAGGAAGTTGTAGGGTATATCAGGTAAGATATAAGACTTGGAGTCAGATAGCCTGGGTGCAAATCCCAAATCACCATTAGCTAGCTGAATAGCCTTGATAAAGGCATTTAATCTAGAGGCTTTCAAACACTTTTTAAAAAAGATTTATTTATTTATTTAGACAGTGGGGAGGGACAGAGAGAAAGAATCTTAAGCAGACTCTGCACTGAGCATAGAGCCCGATGTGAGCCTCGATCTCACCACCCTGAGATCATGACCTAAGCTGAAATCAAGAGTCTTACCTGACTGGACCAATTAGGCTACCCTCAAACAATTCTGAATATGCATACAAACATACACATATGCATATACCACATATGTCTGTGACACATGTGTATATATGTATGTGTATGAGTATATATACATACATGTGTGTATATGTATATATATGCTGTATGCACTTAGGCTGGTGGAGTCAACTTTGATGACTTCATTCCTAGTGATGGGTCATGACCTTCATTTGAAACCATTGATGTAACCTCTCATTAGTGTCACTTTCCTCAACTGAAAATGGGCTTATTGCATCAAACATTCATTCATAAAGGATTTCACAAAGTGAACACTTAATATATGTCAGAAATTATTATTATTATTATTATGATACATTTTTAAATGATAGCTTGCCAAAATTCACACAACTAGTGAGGGGTAAAGGCAGAATTCAAGCAAGGAATTGTTGCCCCCTTTCCATGTTAACACAGCAGGATCATTTAATTCTCCCTTTTTTTCCTCTTTTCACTCAGTCAAGTAGGAAGTATTTATTTAGTTCAAAATATGAACCAGGCAGTGTGATGGCACTGGGAATGGAAGAAGGAAGAAATCATGGCTGCTGTTCTTATGCAGCTTGGATATGTAGAAATGTGCTGTGCAGGACAGTGGCGACTCACAATATGTGGTTATTCGCATTTAAATTTAAACTAATTAAAATGAAAAAAAGTTAAAACTTCATCCCCTCCGACACACTAGTCACATTTCAAGTGTTCAGCTGCCATGCGTGGCTAAGTGGCTGCCATACTTGACAGTGTGGATGTGGAATATCTTCCACCATTGCAGAATGTTCAGAAGTATAAACAAAGTGCCTTGATAGAATGGACATCTAGTCTTCAAATTTGGAGGATGAGATGAGAAAGAGAATTCACATGAAATGGTCTTCATCCTCTGAGGATACTTCAGGATTTTCCAACCATTTCAGAATGGCGCTCATGGATCCAGCTGCATGCTACTCTCGGTTTGCCCTCTTCCCACATTCCTGGACTAGTAACTTTGCTGTGTACAATTCTTCTGCTCTTTGTTGAGGAAGGCATCCCTCACAATATCTGAGCAATGGTACCTGGATCAGAAAATAGAGCCCTATGTATAAGGAAACAAAAAGGACATGCCCAATTCTTAATACAGATGTTGGTCCCAGTTGGAGTCACTGCCCATACAGCCCTGGTATATATAATAGATTCCTTTCTCTGAAGCCAGTGAAAGCCAGACCTGGTGTTTCCCTGGGAGCATCTTGTCCACTAGAGTGAAAGTCTAGGGAGTGTCTGCAGGTGAACTTCACCCCAGAGGCCTGCTGAACATGGGACCATCAATGTGGGTTGACAAATTGTCTGAATCCTGGTTCTTGTGGGAAGTGGAGCTTGCCTGCCCAGACAGTGACCTTGATCACTGTCTGAAAACTTCCATCCCCTATTTTCAAGTGTCAAAGTCACTGGATGTTCACCAGCCAAACCCCACACTGACTTGGAAAATTTTCCCTAAGCATGTGGTCCTGACAGCTCCCTGATGCATAAACCTCCCAAACCCCAGAAGCATCTATCCTGATAAGCTGTCCCCACCTTAAGAGAGTATCTATGGCAGGAACTTCCAAAGAGCAGAAATAAGACTGATTTGGGTATGATGACTTGGTGTGGATAGAACCCACTGTATTTAATGTAATGGAAAGAGCAAAAACTTTGGAAACAGGGCTGGGTTCAAAATCATAATCATTTATGAACTGAGAGCTTGAATAAGTTACTTATTCACTCCCACTGTTAGGCCCTTTTATCTACAAAACAAGGATCAAAGTGGACAAGCAAGCTGTCTAGGATTTAATTGTCTAGGAGGTAAACAGGTGGAAAGGGACTTACACGTAACTGATGTAACTTTCTTTTTCCCTTCTCCTCCACTTCCTCTCCTAGAGGCTTACCTACCCTGGCTTTGGCTAACTCTACCCTTGAAGCAGCTCTCCCTATGTACTCTGTTCCCTAGCCCCTAACCTTCAGAGAATAAACGGGACCATCCACGGGTAGAGAGATGCAAACCCCTATCTAAGTGAAGGCTGGTGTTTCATTCCCTAGTGCAATGGGGTGAAACTCTAATTTCTACTAGGACTGATGGTGGTTTTCTGTCTTTCATGCCAAAATATAGGAACCTTTCACCTCTTAAGAACAAGTTCACATGAGACCATGGAGCTTATGAACTAGGAAAGCAGATTATGAGAGAGGAACTGTTATATGCTTATACAAACATCCTGTTTATTTGGAACTCTGCAGAGAACCAATCTCTCTTATGGGGATGAGAAACATAAATGAACTCCCCTCTGGGAGGAAATATGAGAAGGTTGACAGATGCATTAGCGGGGTCACAATGGTCCTTGTTCAGGTCTTTAAACACCCAAACTTTTTCCTGACATATGATCCTCACATATGCACTGACTCCGTTGCCAAGAATGTTCCTCTCCCTTCCAATCAGTTTTTGGTCAAGCCCTATTTGACATTCATTTCTCAACTATCAGTGTAGCCATTCCAAATACTCCAATAAAAACCATGCTGCCTGCCTATTCTTCTACCTCACACCACATCCTTTATTCACAAAGCATACAGAAAATAACGAATTACCATATGTGTTCATTTGTATGATTATATAATTTGTATCTTTTAAACTAGACTGTAAGCTCCATGAGGCCATGGAAATATGCTCCAAGTATGAGATCATGCTGGACTTTTTCTCTTCTGTATATAGAGTAGCATGGTCCTTGGTCTCATTGCATGTGAGTCTTTGATAGCGAGAGGGTTGTGGTCCAGTGTACATTGGTTTTCTTTGTCCACTCTCATTCTGAACTTTGAGCCTAGATATGAAAAACTTAAAAGGAGTGAACTGGGATTGAGGAGTGAATGGATGTAGGTGTTGGTAAGCAAATCTGGAGAAAGAAGATTTCATAGGATATAGAATTTCATGGGTCATCAAATGATGATTGAGGAGGGAACTGACAATCTCAATTAGCAATTAGGAGGCACAGTGTAATAGTACATCAGTGAGACTGTGTGAGGGGGCAACTCACAAAGGGACCTGCTCGGTTTGCCTGCATTTATTAGTGGGAGAAATGTGTTCTTCTTGGCCATGTCCTCTTAAACTTGTAAATAAGAGTGTGCTTGGCCCACTAAATATTTGTTGAGTGAATGGTAGATTTCAAATGGCTTTTTGAACTAGACTAAAAATAAATATTTAAAAAAAAACAACCCAGGACAATAAAGGCAGAATAGGGGTTTCATATACTTTGGTGTAGCTGGGAGCATCCAGCCTTTCCCCACCAGCTGGCTTTTTGAGGAAAGTTGGACTGGATGCTTTCTGAACTATAACTTACATTCCAGCTATAACTATAACTCACATTCATCATAAGCATCGCTTCAGCAAGAAAAGGATTCTAAGTTCCATCTGAAGAAACTAGAGCACATTCCCTTCCTATGGATTGGAGGAGTTGATGAGGCTTCTTCCAGGACGAGTAGAGGCTCCATTTGGGCATGCCCTGACCGTCGTCTCCAGTGTATGGTGAGGGATAAAGACCGATTTCTCTGGGGGTTGAGGAAGGGTATAGATGGGAGTAAAGGGGGTGGCTCCAAAGATAAACTCTGACTTCTTTCTCTCTCAAGAGCCATTTGTTGTTTGTATGTCTGGGGATACCTCTCCAAAGAGTGCCATGGAGGTGCTGGCATTTCATATCCTTCACTGACTTACTGCCCATCAAGCTCCATCTGGGACCAAGGAAGCAAACTTCTCCATCGTTCTTCGAGATCCAGTTCAGTTCTCTGGCCCTTCTTCCATGATGGCTCATCTCAGCATTTCCACATAAGACATCCTCTCTCTCCTCTGACATTTTAGCATTTGTTTTACCTCTTGTTCTTCCACTCGATCTTCATCACGTACAATCTCATGGCAGCATTTGTCTGGTTGAATTATATTGGCCAAGGGGGGTATCCACTGAGGACACTGCAGTAGACAGAAGGGTGGCTGCCTCTGATGTCCCAGTCCTCTTCCCTGGAACCGCTGGGTATGTTACTTCACATGGCAGAGGGTCTTTGTGGATATGATTATGGTTAAAGATCTAGATATTGTGAGATTATCCTGGCTTATCTGTATGGATTCCATATAGTTGCAAGGGTCTTTCTAAGAGGGAGGCAAGGGGATGAAGTCAGGAGAGAAGATGTGACTAAGAAGTAGGAGTGAAGAGCTTTAAAGATGGAGGAAAAAAGCTTGGAGTCAGGGATACAGGTGCCTCTAGAAGGTAGGAAAGGAAACAGATTTTCCAGAGCTCCAGAAAGAATGCAGCTCTGCTGACAACTTAGTTTCAGTCCATAAGGTCCATTTTGAACTTCTGACCTCCTGAAGTGGAACATAAAAAAAAAAGTGTGTTGTTTTAGGTCATTAAGTGTGTGGCAATTTGCTATAGCAGCAATAGGAAACAAATACAGACATGCTCAGCAAATACTTGTCTTCCTGGATTAAAGCCTTGTGGGACAATCTGCAGGCTGATATACTTTTGAACCTACTTGGAACACAATGAAATGGATGTAAAATTTTCATGTAATCTATAAGGAAAGGGTGGTTATATATGGAGAGCCCTAGAGGCTAAGGATGCAGCCCAACTTGCTCTCACTAAAGAGGCTGTAAGCCTTAGCTGTGCCCCTGGCTCGAGGGGCACTTTGCAGTTTACAAAGAGAGTTTATGTAGCTGCCACAAATCTGGGAAGAGCATATAGTTCATAATTTAACTCAAAGTGAGAAAAGCCTTTGCTATTGACATCGTGTGGCCTGTCCCGGCCAAATGGGGTAGGCTCTCCTTTCCTGCTGGATGCTCTCCAGAGCTTTGGTGGAGGCAACTCTGCTATCCCAGTGGAAGTCAAAAGCCAAACTGCGACAGGGTTGAAGGAATCCAGTTCTGTCTGGCTCCCAAGTGAGAGAGTGGTAGTTAAGCAGATTTCCTCCAAGCCAGAGAAGCACAACTCTGCCAGGGAAATCAAATTAAAACAGGAAGGTGGAGAAATGATCTTCATTAAAAGCATACCTGCCACACTATTTCTCCAAGCCAATTTGGCACGGAACCTGCCTCTATTGCTTTTAATAGGTGTGAACTGATGTTTTATTTAACTGTCCACATTCTCTTGGCTCCTGATGCTGCCTAGAAAAATAAAGGTTTTAAAATTTATTTCTGATTTAGCTGGCCATGAGTCTAGGCTATTCCCAGGGCTACGGCCTCAGGAAAACATTAGAAAGAATCCTCATTTTTTTTTCAGAATTAGTTATTTCGTTCAAAAACTACTGAGCTCCTATGAATCACATTTGGAAACATCTGAGAGCTCAGTCTTTTTCTGAGGGTGTGTGTGTGTGTGTGTGTGTGTGTTATTTTTGTTTTTGCAGTACTCTTGGTTTTCTCCCCAGTGGCTATTAATCAATTTAAATGCTCTTACTTTTTGAGTTAATTTGTGTAATTTACATTTTTCAGTAAAATCTTTATTTTCATCCATTTTTCAATTTTTCTAGTGTAGTATCAAATGAAGGATTTTTTAAAAAGTCTTCTAATTTCCATGAAATCTGTGAATATACCCCCTTTGTCTTCTCTTCTATTGTATACTTGTGTTTTCTTTTTTTATTTCTTGATAGACAAGTTAGTAGATTCATCTGTTTTGCTATATAGATTTTACAAAATCCTAACTCATTGAGTTTTGGTTTTATCCATGTGAGTTTATTTCATATATTTCCTTGAAATTTGTTTACTTATTGTTCCAACTTTTTGAATGAAATATTAATTATTTATATTGGTTTTGTTAAGTAATAGAGTTGTTTCAGGGTATAAATCTTCCTCTGAGTACAGTTTTGTGTGCATTAGCTAAGTTTGGATGTGAAGTTTTCCTTTATTGTTATTTAATGTTTTAATGAAGATGTTGACATTCTCTTTGACCTGAGGTTTTTTTAATTATAATTTTTTTTATTATGTTAGTCACCATACAGTATATCATTAGTTTTTATATAGTGTTCCATGATTCATTGTTTGCATATAACACCCAGTGCTCCCTGCAATATGTGCCCCATGCAATATGTGCCCTCCTTAATACCCATTAGAGTTAAAATATTTCACTTTGTGAATTATTTGTACTTCTGTTATTTATTTCTCTTCTTGGAGCCTCATGGTCAAAGAGAGTGTAGAGTTCTTTGGCATTTATTTAAATTTTCTTCACATTTTATTTTTTTATTTTTTATTTTTTTAATTTACTTGACAGAGGGAGAGAAGAGATCACAAGTAGGCAGAGAGGCAGGCAGAGAGAGGAGGAAGCAGGCTCCCCACTGAGCAGGGAGCCCGATGTGGGCCTCGATCCCAGGATCCTGGGATCATGACCTGAGCTGAAGGCAGAGGCTTAACCCACTGAGCCACCCAGGCACCCTTCTTCACATTTTATATGATCAACTTTTTTTAAAAAAATGTAGCATTTGCACATAAAATGTAGATGTATTTTTACTATTAGTTGTGAAGTTTGATATATAGAATTTGAAATGATATACATAACTTTATTGATTATATCATTCAGAATAGGCATATTCTATTGAAAACATCAAAGGCTTTTCATATTTGACATGAAAAAGTATTAGTGCTTACTACTCCCAGTGAGTTTCAGTAAAATTTTCATTGCATTTTAAACAGATTTTTATTTTATATAGTTTAATTTTATTCTGCTTGATACATACAGGAAGAAGATTGATACATATTTATTATGTGTTACGTCTTCATCATTAAAATAGGACTCTCTTTGTCCTATTTAATCCTTGAATTTTGAATTCCACTTGGCAAGACAACTCTTGAACCTCTGGCTCCTTCTATTTTAGTTGTACGTGGTTTTACTTCACTTTTCACTTATCTGCTATGTATTTGCCCATCAATTTAGTTTTGGCCTTAATGAATACCTGCTTTGTAGGCATGTTTTTTGTGTAGACTGAAGTTATGTCTTTTTTTAACCCCAATCTGAGAGTTTTTCCTTGAATAGGTAAGTTATCAGTTTACATTTAGGGTTATAAAATATATATTTGAAATTATTATGTTATCTTATGTTTCTGTTTGTTATAGTTTTTCTCTTTTTTTATGTTATACTATTTCCTTCTTCCTTTTCCCCTTCCTTCCTTCCCTCCCTCCTTCCGCCCACTCTTCCTTTTCTCCCTTTCTCCCACCTTTTCTTCCTTCCTTTCTATTTAAAAAATATTTTTTCTTGTTGCCCATGGTTTGCACTTCTGTGTATCTTTTGGTATATGTTCATGATCCTTGTTGGGTTGGTTTTTTGAGAACTGCATACTGTATCTTCTGGGAAGGAATACATGCTGTGCTTAACTAATGTGCCAAAACTTATAATTATCACTTCATGAAATTGGGAAAGTAAACAACATTGATTTTTTTTCCCTAATAAAGATATACAAATTAGGTCATTTAGACTTCGCTGCCTGGGTTTTGTTATATTCCAGAGTGGTTCTCTTAACAAAATTATTCCTACTACATTAAATTACTAAATTATATTCTAGTTCTTATTTTCTCTACTGCATATCTCGTCTTTGAAGAATTAGATACCTATAACCTTTTCCTTCAACTAGCAAAATTACTTGGGCCCAACTCTGTGTTTTCATATGTCAGATGTCCAACATTAGCTTTCCCCAAATATTCTTTATTCGTGACATCTTGATTTTGATTAATCTCTTAGTTTGTTAGACTCTATCCTGAAGAAGGTATTTTGGGAAGCACTATGCTATGCTTTAGTCTCTTGAGTTTTTCTTTCTGTTGTCAAAACACATGAATAGAAATTTGGCTACATGTAAAAATTCCTCGTTTCCATTCTCCCACTGCTTTAAAACTCTACAGATATTGTGCCTTCTCCTTCTGGAATATTTTGTTTTTGAGGTTTTCCTTTGAGGTCAGTCTGATTGCTTTCCTTTGTAAGTTGTTTTTGCCTGGCTCCTTGTAACATTCCTTTCTTTATTTTTGAAATGCAGAAGATTCTTTAGGCTATGTCTTGACACTTATTGATAATTTCAATAAATTATGGTAAATTCTTTCAGTCTGTAGATTGAAATCTTCATGAACTCCAGGAATGTTTTCTTTTGTTGTGTCTTTGATTGTCCCATTTCTTCTTCAAGCTCATTTATCACTTGCATGATTATTTTCTGTCTATTCTCCATATAGCTTACTTGTGTTTTTTTTAGTGTTTTATGATTTTCCTCTATAGTTTAGGTGGGTTTTTTTATTTGTATGTTTGTTTGTTTTTAGCAGGCCTACCCTCCATTTCCCTGATTCCATTGTTGTTTTATTCATTCTTAACTTTCATGGATCTTATGTCATTTAAATGTAATGGCATTATCATATGACATGTTATTATTTCTAGTAAATCTCTCTTTAAAAAACACAGGCTGCTGATTATCGCTGTCTTTTAATTTGTTACATAGTTTATTTTCTTTAATTTTCTGGAACATGTGATATTTTTCTTACGTCTTCTTATTTCATTTAAAGTTTATGACTTCTGTTCATTGGCATTTTGGGGATGTGCATTTATCATCGCAGGATTTTTACATGGGTCATACATGTGTTTGCTTGTTTGATTAGCTTTCCTGGATGTCATTTGTTAACATCATGAAGCTCTTTCTGGCCTTGCTATTTGCCCAACTAAAGTGAGTTTTTCTTGTTTCTATTTTCAGTTTACTTGTACACCATTTGACCTCCCCTTTAAATTTTATCTGAAGTCCTGTATGATGGATTGAAATGTTAGATTCAGCTGTTCAGTAGTTTGTGGGAGAGGAGATCAGACCATGGGCAGCTAAAGAGTTTGGTGTGCAAATTTAGTCTGCAGTAGCCGAAACAATCGTCCCAGGGTTGTTTCTGCTTCAAACTGTGTGTCTCCATATCAGGAAGGTTTGTCTATGTTGCAGAGTTAGCCTAGGAGTCATGTTAGAGAGAAAACCATGTGGCATGACTGCAATCTTCTAATCTAACTGTTGGTTACATTTGACCTCAGTCAGAAAAGAAAATCAGAGCAGGGTATTTGCTTTTTTTTTTTTTTTTTTTTTTTTTATGGNTGCAGAGTTAGCCTAGGAGTCATGTTAGAGAGAAAACCATGTGGCATGACTGCAATCTTCTAATCTAACTGTTGGTTACATTTGACCTCAGTCAGAAAAGAAAATCAGAGCAGGGTATTTGCTTTTTTTTTTTTTTTTTTTTTACTATGGTCAGTTCAATCTTTGTTTTAATAAATTGGGGATTAGAGTCTTTAAAAATTATTATATAGAATTTCTTCATCTTCCCATAATACTTCATAGATCTCTTGGGGAGAGGGAGTGAGTTGTCAGCCTCTGATGACTCATTTCAATTTGGACCAGATTGTATCTAACACATATTTCTCAGGGCTTCATAATATAAAGTAGGGATCATTTCCTCAGTACAGCAGTTAATAAAGTATTTCTCCCTGCTTTGCTTCTTTTTGGATTTTTTGGGCAGTATATAGGAGGGGGTTTGTGAACCTTCATTTACTTTCTTTGCCAAAAATTCTCCATGGGATTCTGCTCATTACTTTGCTAAGCATCTATTAACACAGTAATCTCTAGTGCCTTCTCTCTTCTCTTACCTAATCTCATGCTTTTCCTTTTCCTGGAATAACAACCACCTCCCTTCTGCTTATTCAAGTTTCACATATCACACAAAACTGTAACAGGATCTCACCTACTATGTGAAATCTTTCTTGAATACCACATCTTGTGTTTATTTCTCCCCCTCCAACATTTTACATGATTATTTGCATGCCTGGAACATGCAAAGACATAATATTTTTCTGGGTGCACCTCCTTCTCCCAGCTGTATTTTAATTGCCCAACATAATGCTTTGCACATAATAGGCTGTAATAAATTCTTGATGCCTCATGACAAATAGCTTTTGAGCAGGTAAAAGAAAAACAGTCCTTTCAGATCCCTCCCCAGTAATGACCTCCTGCCCAGCCCTTCCTAGTCTGACCACCTGGATTAGTTTAGAGTCTACAGAATAGTCTTCATTACTCTCAAGTTTATTTAGTTTTAAAATTTTCTCTGAAATCTTAATGTAAAGGGTCATCCACAGGTCAAATGTCTAAATATCTCAGCCAGCAGTGTAAACAGTGAATCAAATTACCTATTCACTTAGAGGCGCCTTAATTTCTTCTATCCCTTCATCACTCCTTTGCTTTTTATTGTTCTCACTCATTTTATCCCTGTGGCAAGAAAAGTTAAATGAGACAAAAAAAATGCAGCTGATTAAGACAGATGAACAGAGCTCAGGGAACTATCTTCCTAGGCCACATCAAGTCTTTCCAACAGATCAATTTTATTTTCCATAGACAGCCTGGCACCTGAGGTATGGGTGACTTTAAAATCTCATGTGTTTTTGCTTTCTGGCTGAGCTTCAGGTTTCTAATGCCAAATAGAGTAACAGAGAAGAATAAGGAAGACACAAATTTTTTAGAATATTACTCCTTTCCTGATTCCCTATACCTCACTCAAAGATCTCTCAATAAATCATTTCTAGGGTTTTTCCAATGTGGTGGTACCATGAGGTTGCTGATGATTCATAGCAAGATCAGTCACAGAGGGAATCAAGCTGGTGAATCTAATTCTGTATTCTATTTGCAACACACACGCAGACACACATACACATGCACAGAACAACTGCGTGAACTAACTTTTCATGGAACGCTCACTGACCCAATGGGTCAGGATTAATCCTTGGATTGCTGCTGCTGTCTTTGGGGTCCCTTTGGTAGCAGGCAGGCACTTGCTTTTTCTCCTGTACAGAATGTCTTTAGGAATTTACATTCTGCTCTTCTTATCTCTGTCTGTCCCTGCCAAAGTCCTATATGAGGGTCTAGCGCTCTTTCAGAAGTTGGATACCCAGTGTTTTGTTTGTTTGTTTGTTTGTTTTAAGATTTATTTATTTATTTGAGAGAGAGAGAGCGAGAGCACACAAATGGGAGGGCCAGAGGGAGAGAGAATCTCAAGTAGACTCCCTGCGGAGCACAAAACCCGATGTGGGGCTGGATTTCATGATCCTGAGATCATGTCCTGAACTGAAATCAAGAGTTGGATGCTTAACTGACTGAGCTACCCAGGTTCCCCTATGCTCAGTGTTTTGAGCACTATCTTTTCTCAGATGAGGGAGGGGATGAATGAGACCACAAACTGGTTGTGCTCACATGTGAAAGTATAGGCTGGAGCTTCTAACAGGGCAGCCAGAAGAGAATCTAAAATCCTCACTGACAAACAGCATGCAGAAAAATCCAGGCTCAGTGTCAAATATTCAACACCTAACAGATTGCCTAGATGTTAGACACTATTCTGAGGCTTCAGGGGCTCATACTGGCAGGAGAGAGGATACGCAAATAATTATAGTATGCAAATAGCATGTGCAAAGTAAGGTCTCATCAAATGTATGTGTATGTAGCCATGAGTAAAATTATGTTCTGGGGAAGAAAATATGCGAGTAGAAAAACCAGCCCACAGTGATGATGTAAAATGCTCCACTCAACCAGAGAATGTTGTTGTCCTTCCTGATGAGTAGCTAGAAATTTCTGACTTAGTATCCCTAGCAGCCCCTCAAATGGAAATGGTCACAGTTAGGAGGCTAGAGAGATGACAAGGAAATGGGGACTCCCAGGTGACTTGTTTCATGAGACTCTGGGAGGAGGGAAGCTGATGATGGTTGTTTCAGCGTTAGTATTCTACCCTTCCAGGAGATACTTGAGTCAAACGTCCCAGGATGGTCATAGGCCCACAAATCCAACAGGGCTGAAGATGATGGATCAGAAATAAGGAAGAAATCAGATTTCAACAATTTGGGGCAATAAAGTGTAGCCTCTGTTAAAACAGGCAAGTTGAACGGGTTAGGGCACAGTTATACCCAGGATCTCTTGAGCAACAGCATCTGGGTTATGTGATATGGCATAGTGTTCCCATCTTCATGGCTTACTGTTCTTATTATTTATCACTTCTCCTCTCTATTGCTTACTCCATAATTAATATTCATTATTTCTTGCTTTCCCCTTTTTTCCATTTGTTTCTGATTTGTACATTTGCCTAGAGTGGTAATTCTCAAGCATGGTTTCCAGACCAGCAGCATCAGCATCACCTGGGAACTTATTAAAATGCAAATTATCTGGCCCTACTTCAGACTTCCTGAATAAGAAACTCTGGGGCTGAGTCTCTGCCACCTGTGTCTTATTAAGTCTTCCAGGTGACTCAGATGCCTGCTAAAGTTTGAGAATCACTGGTTAGGAATTGGGTTTATCCTAGACAGAAGATGGTAACTCTCAGGAAAGGAAGCCTACCTGAAGGAGATGTCAAGCAATATTTATCAATGCTCTTTCTGATGCTCCCTGTGGTAGAGGGTAGACTGCTAGTTGCCTTCCAAATTCTTGTTTTAATTTTCCCCTATAATTTCCCTAATTTCTCAAAGTAAATTTGACTTTTAGCTAGGGACATTGTCCCCTGACTAAAGACTACATTTCCTGGCCTCCCTTGCAGTTAAAAATGGGCATCTCTGTTTTCGCCAATGGGGGACAAGTGGATTGTTCATGGAGAAGAAGGCATGCTTTTCCAACTCTTTGTCTACCCTGCTGCTTGGAAATGAATGTGATGGCTGGAATCATGAAAACTGTCTTAGACCAAGTGGACAAAGACTGTATCCAGGGTTTTGGAGGAACTATAAGTAGGAAGGAGCTTGATTCCATCCAGATGACTTTGGAACTACTCTATCACTCTTGGACACATCTATTTCCAACTTCTCTTCCATGACAGACAAATAAACTTACACTTATTTGAATTACAATTTTCTAGGTCCCTGTTACTGACAGACAAATGTAATTTTAAACGCTGTCCTCCTTACTAAAGCTGCAAGACAATACTGTCTCTTGCACGTCTACTTCCCAATCCTAAAGAAGAGGAGGTGATTTCATATTACTCTGCTAGTTGTCCCACTGGAATGCAGAGCATTTGGCAGAAAATTGCCTAATTCATCCACGGAGTTTAGGTTTAGCTTATTGACTGTTAAATGAGGCAGTGTATAAAAGGTAAAAATAATTTCCTCATAGGTTACTTTTCATTCTGCAATGCAGTACAGGTTGCCTTGACACCAATGGGACTATTTAGTTTCTCAAAAAAGGGTGAGGATTGTTCTGTCTGATTAACAGATGAACAAATTGAGCCTAAGCACATTTAAGTCACTTTTTTAGATCATGTAATTGTACTATGAGCTCCTTGAAGGTAAGGATTGTGTCTTCTGTCCTGCATAACTATAAAAAATGTTTGGGACATCGTAAGTCTTCAATAAATTTTGTTGAATGAATTAATTAACTAAGAGGAAACTAGGACCAAAATTAGCTTCCTGGTCCCTCAATGGATCTATTTCTGTCAGATAAATCAAGGAGAGATGAGTTCTGAGTCTTCAGTGATTTTCTAAACTGAGTTTTAGCCTTAGCTTAATTTTAATTTGGAGTAATAGGAATGGGGAGAAAGGAATAACAGGAAATGTAGAATTTTCAAGAGAGTGGACATGGTAATTTTATTATCATGACAGTGGAGGATCTCTTTATAGTCTTAGTTTTGCCTGTAGTAAGTTCTGATAATTGAGATGATTCTATAAAATTTGATCTAAATTTTATTTGTTTAGCCAGACTATACTCTTTGATTTTTTAAATTGTGGTTTGTCTCAAGAAGAAGAAGAAGCATTTTGATGTATTAGTCTCATTCTTAACTCCAGGTCTGCCCCACTGTGGAGCTCATTAGCCCATTTCTCCCTCCATCCCTCTCTAGGGTGAATTTCCCTTCATTTGAAGACTCTATCATTGACAGGACTCTGTGCCAAGCCTGTGAGCCCAAGTCTTTAGTTCCAACAGGTAGGCTAGTTGAGATGTACTTGGTTTAAAATGCTGTTTTTTACCTCCTAGCTGTGTGTTTTGGGGTGAGGTATTTAACCTCCCTGGGTCTCATTCTCCTCATCTTTATTGTGCAAATGATGATACCATATTCACAAAGGTTGATGTAAATACAAACTAAATTTGAATTACCTTTTAAGAGATTTTTTTCAGCTTCCTTAATGCAAGCAAACCCAGAGACTCCATGTTTGACAAAATTGTTGACTCTGGAGATGTATTTTCTTCTTGAGGATTTATCACTAATTTCTACTCCCACCACCACTGCTCACTTTTAATTAATGCTTAAGCCTAAACTTATAGCCCAAAATATTTTTAAATAACCACATAAAAAAGAAGAAGAGTGGGGAAGACAGTATAAAGAATAACGTGCAATTAGCTTATATGGTCTAGCCCATTTATCTTCATACATATGCTCATACTTGTTCCGTGTCTACTAGTTGCCAGACACTGTGTAAGCCCTTGGCTGTTGAAACTCATGGAGGCATAAAACTTTGATCTTAGGGAGCTTATGCTCTGATTATCTCCTTACCTCATTTCCAACCTGTCTTTTGTGGGAAAGATTGTCTTTTTCCTGCCTTCTAGAAACACGATAAAACTAGAGACTTAAGGAGAATGAAGGTGAGGGAAAGGAAATTGTTTTCTGGGTAGTTTCACACTGGTTCCCATTTGCTTTCTAAGACCACTTCTTCCACTGAAACTTGACATTAAGGAAGTTTATGTCCTTCAGGAGGAGACCCCACTGTCAACCAAAGGTCACCCTTGTATTTTGCAGTTGTCATGTCAGAAACAGCCAAAAGTAGAACCACAGGTTATTTCCATTATATTTTGTCCTGAGCTCATCATGTAACAATGGATTTTAGTTCTGGTGCTCATAAGAGATTGGAATCCAAATAACTTCTCTTTGGAGTCCTGATCTTCTACCATCTGGCCCAACATTATATCTCATTATTTCTCTACTTGAACTCTCTATGTTAGCCAAACTGATCTACTTATTGTCCCTAAATCAAACTGTTATTTTTGTTCACACATTTATTTCCTTATCCTCCAAATTCTCTCATTTTTAAAATCTATTTCTTTCTTTCTTCCTCCTTCAAGATCAGCTCAATTTTTATTCCCTCTTGGAAGATGTCCTGAAGTGTCTCAGCCTGTTAAGACCTCTTCCTGCTCAGCATTTATTATCATATCACCTGGTCAATATTTATTTTTGTTGCCACATGCTGCTGCTTATATGTTATGGTTAATACTTGTTTGTCTAAATGGACTGTATCCTTCCTGAAGGCAGATGGTGACTTATAGGGCCATAAGAGCAATATGTCCTCAATGAAATTTACAGATGTTGGAAATAAATTCTTAAAGTGTTGTATGATGACAGATGGTAGCTACACTTGTGGTGAGCACAGAATAGTATATAGAGTTGTCAAACCATTACGTTGTACACCTGAAACTAATATAACATTGTGTTTCAATCATGCTTCAAAAAAATTATAATACCTCCCCCCAAAAAACAACATAACTAGAGATGGTCCAAATGTCCATCATAATTAATTGACTTCTTGTCTTACAATGGGATATTATATCCAGAGAAATGAATAAGCTCGAGCTTATTCACATTCAAATTAAAATAATAGATTACCTACAATTTGTAACTATTTTTATAAAGTTCAAAAACAAGAAGAAGCCAACAATATACTGTATAGAGAACACATATGTGATAAAGATGCACTGAATATACTGTTAGATAACCATCAGCACACAATTAAGGATAACAGTTGCCTCTAGGGTGGGGATGCTGGGAGTAAGGGAAAGAGAGGAGCACAGAGGTGAGGCAACAGTCTTAGTAATATTCTAATTCTTAAGTCGCATGGTCAGTTCATGATGTTCATTTTGTTTGTGTGCATTAGTACTTTAATGTTATTCATGATGTATATTCTTTGTATGTATCAGGCACAACATAATACAAATTTTTTAGAAGAAAAAACATCTACTCATGAGACTTGACAACAAATTGGAGGTGGTGTCAGTAAAGTTAGGGATAGAAAATAGGAACTATCCAATCTGAATAAGATAGCAAAAACAAAACAAAACAGGGGTACCTGGGTGGCTCAGTCAGTTAAGACTCTTGATTTCAGTTCAGGTCATGATCTCATGGTCATGAGATCAAGCCCTGCATTTGGCTCAGTGTCTACTCTGCTTGAGATTCTCTCTCCCTCTGCCTCCATTCATGTTCTCTCTTTCAAAATAAATAAATAAAAATATTTTTAAAAAATAGCCAACAACAAAATAATCCCCCCCAACAGAAACTTGGTGATGTGTGGACCAACACAGTATCAAAATGTCTAACACAAGTGAGGTGCCAAAAGAAGAGGAGAGAGATAATGAAGAAAAGAAAAATATTTGGAGAAATGATGGTCAAAATTTGCACAGTTTGGTGAAAGACAAAACTTTATAGATCAAGAAGCTCAGTGAACTCCAAACAGGATAAATACCAAATCAAGATAAGCAAAAATAACCATGTTATATTCAAAATGCTGAAAATCAAAGGAAAGGATAAAATAATGTTAAAGTAGTCACATTAGTTGTCCAGATCAGCACATTATTTTTTGGAAACTCAGACTTTGGGTACTGGAGTTGAGGAGAAGGAAGGGAGAACACAGTTGCTAATTACATGGAAGAAGCTGTGTCTCCCTTGGTGTTCCCTTGTTTCTATGTTGCTGCTGCTTGTTCTCTAGTTTACAACGAGGCTCTGGGACAAAGTTAATTTGCTACAGAACAGGAGGTATTCTATGTTCTTATCAAGTATCACAAGTAAGGGAGGAAAATATCAGAATTCAGACTGAAGTCTTTTTTGTCTGATCTCTGTAAGAATGAGGTTAATATCCAGGTGTTTCACAGGATCCCTGGAAATCCTCAATTTATCTTGGGGCTTTCATCTGGACCCTAGGAATTCAGGGAGTGTCTGTCAAATTAACCTCTTGTGAGGAGAACCAGGAAATATGGGCTCTGGCCATACTCAAACTTTCTGCGAATACTAAACTACAATGACATCATAAATCTTACTCTGCCTTACCTTGTATTCTTCATCGCTCCAGGCCTTTCATTCCCCAAATGCATTATAACTCTAGCAATGCTTTTCCTTCCCAGATTGCTCTAGGGTACGTAATGGCTGATACTTAAGTGGGCTGAGAAAAGGGCAGGATGGAGTCTGGTGGTTGGGCTGATCATGGGAGGCTGTAGCACAGCTAGAGGTGGTAACCAGGGGGTGAGAAAGAAGCAGAAACCAACCTCCTCACAAGATGCTGGCCTGTAACACAGGGAGGAAGATCTGACTTTGCCTAAGCCCTCATATCAGCATTGCGTATTAGGTCCAAAGCTGTACTTATTTGAATATGTATATTTTGAAGTCTATCCCTCATTCCTGTAATGACAGATTTGTCAGCTTCTGTTAATGTTGGCAGGTGGGGCAGGCAAAGGCAAGGACAACTTTCATCACAAGGACACACCCCTGGGAAGCTTACACTCACTTCCCCTCACCTAAACCTTCCCAGCAGCACACTTTCTTCTCTTCCCTACCTCATCAACCACTCCCCTCTTCTGCCCAATGGCTCGCCTCCACCACCCTGAGTGAATGCTTCTTTCATCAAGGGGATTTTTCCACCTGGTTGACTTGATGAAAGCTTTATGAGTTGACATTATGTGAAAAAAGAACAAAGTGATGTCTGTGTATGTGTATGTGTGTGTGTGCAGGGGCAGAGGTTGAAGCAGCTAAAAAGAGCTGCTGAAAACTTTATTGCAAACTAAGAGACGTTAGAAGCAATAAATCACTCATGTGTCTGCCATGAGGCAACAGAAAACAGAGCTGGCTTTCAGGAAGAATTGGACATTCATGGACCTCCTCTGCTAACAGACAGGGGTCCTATTTCCCCTTGAAGCTGACCTAGGCATTGTTGCGGACCTCTCCCTTTTTCTATTTCTTACACTTTTCTTAACCCAAAGAATAAATAAAATCGCCAGAAAAGTGTGCAATAAAAGAAAAAGCCATTAGCTGCCTGGGATGTGGGGCTTTTAGTTTTCCCCCATGTGCTGTAGGAAGGTTAAGAAATTAGGAATGAGCCAAGCTTCCTCTATCAGCTGGATGTTTTTCAATTTGTTTGCATGTGCATGCACGCATGCATGTGAGCTTCTCGTTCTTGAGCCTTTTTAATTTTTTTTTTAATGGGGAAGACACAAATACTTTGCCCTTACATCATTGCAGATCCCTTCCAAAGAACTCCATGACCCTCACCCAGGCTTTGAAACAATCTGTAACAATAATAAAGAGAGTGCAATGTGTTTTTCTCCTACTCAGGCTCTCACCCCTTGACATTGTCCCTTCTCTTCCCTTCAGTTTTCTGGAGAGGTCAACACCAAGAAAGATCTATTCAGCTGAGCATAAGGGACGAGCAGTTCTGGTCAATGTTCCTCTGTACCTCATTCTCCACAAAACTTCTAAGCCTCCCCTGACACCAAAACTTTTATTCCATAGGGCTCTGTACATTAATTAATCCACTTGCTCAATTAAACAAGGAGGCCATTAGAGTGAGGTAGCTTTCATGCCTTAGGAGCACACATGAGCAAACCAAAACCTAAGCCTGAAATGCCTCAATGTTAAGAAATCAAAACCTAAGAACAACCAATCACAAACAGCCAACCAGACTTTTCCAGATGAGGCAAATGCTTAAATTATAACCAATCACATCATTTCCTTGCTTTGCTTCCACATCTTCATTATAAAATCTTTCCCCTAGTTCCTGTCTGTGGAGCACAACTCAAATTGATTTTTGCTCAGATAAACTCTTAAAATATTTAATATGCCTCAATTTATCCTCTAACACACTTTCACCCTTCTCAATCCCTTCAAATCCTTTCCTAGTGTATTTGTCATCAGGAAACTGGTATATGTTCAGACTCTTCTCTGATTTCTTCAATTTCCTGTTCTAGCTGAAGACTGGCTGCCCATAGGACACTGACCCCTGCTGTGCTCATAAGTAGGAACTGTTTTTTCCTCTCAGCAGAGCCTTAAGCCTTGGGGTGGACTACTGCCCACCTTCCCACCTTTGCAGCTTCCAGACTTTAGTTTTTACTTGCCCTTTGAAGCACACACCATCCTCCATTCAGTTACAAATTATGCTCTTGGGGTTTCCATTTTCATTACTGAAGACTTGGCACTGCTTCCTCCCTGCCCCTCCCCCATGATGGTGGGTCCCCTTCCCCACTACTCTTGTTTTCCTTCTTGGTGATTTCAACATTTAGGTATGAAAATCCATCTAAAACTCTGGCCTCTCATTCCTTAACATCCTTCTTGGTAAGGATGCATGTCTACTCCATTTTAGCTACACTCTTTTGGTCATGGCTTAGTCTTTATCATTATCAGTGATAGTACTATGCCCCAATCTTGACTTCCATTGTCCCACCTTTTGATCACCACTTCCTACTATTTCTGCTCATTTCTTCTAAGCAATTTAACTCCAATTAATATTTGGGTTAATGAGGCTTGCCAATTACTGACCCTAGTAATTTTTTTCACTATTCTTTATAGCCCACCACCCACAATAACCTCATCTTATTCTTACCAACTTAGATTCCGTGGTCCATGACTATATTTACAGTCTTATGTATACCCTCAATGCCCTTGCCTTCTCTCCCTTCATAGTATTAACTTGGCAAAACCTCAACCCTGAGTCAATTCTACTCTTTACCTCTCTAAGCACTTCTGATTTTGTTGCTGATTTTACTTTGACATAAAATAGGCCTCCTACCCTTTGGTCAAGAATATGTAAAGGAAGGGGAGATACAAAACTATTATGGGTTCTGGAGGAAGTGAGTGAGCCTCTCAATTGGCATCTCCCAGATATCTTTAAGGAAATGGACACCTCAGGGAAAGACTCTCCTTTGGATTAAAGGGCTACTGAATCCTATCAGTTAAAAAAGAGACATAACTGTAATTGAGAGAAAAGCCTATCTTTGGATAACATGCTGCCCTAACCATCTTGGACAAGATGGTGGCCTAACTCAACAACTGCTAGGGACAGTTTTGATCTTGTTTTTTATATTCAAAAGAAAAATACATGCTCATTAAAGAAAACTTAGAAAAAATATATATACATGAGCCCAAAATTCATCTATAATTCCATCACCTGAGATACACATTGTGTCTCTACAACATGTATTTATATATGACCATAACACTTACAAATATCAGACTTACACCTATGTTAAAATTGAAATCATTTTTGTGGTAGCCTGATAAAAGACTAATCAGTTTGTTTCACCACTTTTCTGATGTCCTCTGGAGACATTAAAAAAAATGTAAATGAATCCCTGGTGGCCCAGGGTGAGCGATCCCTCACTGGACAATTTTAAAGGCTGCAATAGAGTTTGGTTCAGAACTTTTACATCTGAAGGTGCCATTTGTAGTTCTTGCAATCAGAATGTTGTTTACCCAGCCAACGCCATGGAGAGGGAACCCCAAGGAGAAAATCCTCCAGAATCAAGAATAAAGCTGAAGGTTCTGGAGAATGTAGTTCCCTCTCTTTTTGAAAGGAAAATTATTATTATTATTATTATTACCAATTAATCCTGTAATTGTTATGACATTTATAACTTCTACTCTGTTTTAAAATGAGGGAAAGCGTGACGATTAGTTACAAGGTCTCAGTAAGTGCCAAGTGCAAAGCTAGATCTAAGACAGTTCTTTTGGTTTTATTTTGCTTTGTTGATAGAGACAGTGCTTCTTCGGCTATATATCTGCCTCACTGGATTAACATAGGACAACTTCCAAATTGAATTTGCCCATTTTATCTAATTTAATTCTTTTTTTTTATATTTAATTTTATTTTTATTCTTTGCCCAAGGGGTACAGGTCTGTGAATCATCAGGCTTACATCTTTCACAGCACTCACCAAAGCACAAACCCTCCCCAATGTCTATAACCCATCCACCCTATCCCTACCCTCCCACCCCCCAGTAACCCTCAGTTTGTTTTGTGAGATTAGGAGTCTCTTATGGTTTGTGTCCTTCCCCATCCCATCT